>CABHPQ010165725.1:0-40409 GCA_902168405.1 Peromyscus aztecus | reverse complement strand
CTCAGATTCGAGAAAACGAGTGAGGCAAGAGGAGGGGGCAGGAACAATGTAGCGGAGTTGTACTTGAGGAGAGCAGTCAGATGTCTCTGGCTTCTCTCACAAAATCTCCAAGGCACATCGACAGGAGTCGCGAGAGTTCTCATGACTTCCACTCTCTCCGTTTTGTTGTTCTAGGCTTGTGTCTAGGACGAGCTTCCATTGAAGGAGGGCGCAACGAGACTCCATATTCTGATTAGGGGATGAGTATGAATGTGCAGCAATTCTTAGGGAATCACATTTTGCTCCCTGTCCGGAAAGGATTTGCATTTCTTTCACCTAGAAAGTAAACTTTGCCAGACTCAAGTGTCCTCAGATATTTCCTTTTAAAACCCACCTAAATGAGACCATGGTGGCAGGTCTTCTGCCCTCCACCCACAGGCAGCCCACGGTGAGGACAGTGGCCTGAGCATAGCAGACACTTCCATTGTGAGCAGTGGCCTGTGCCGGGCAGCGTTAGGGATGGTCCTTGCAGTTAATTCTTCCATTGGGAATCTGCACTAGTTCTCTCGGAGGACTGTTTCCATCTTCGCTCCGCTCTGGGCTCTTGTGGTTCTCAGAGCTGAGCCGTTTTCCTGCCAACTGGCAGCCGTCTTCTAGGTAAAGAACAGTGGAGGATGTGATTTTCACTTCTCACTGTGGAGAACCTTTGGCAACGTCTAATTTATTATTACTATTATTATTATTTTTAAAGAAAATACTGGGTTGTTGTTCGAAACTTTATCTCTGTCCTGTGATCCTCAGGCAAGTTTATTAGGGTACACAATATATCACCACACTGAGTTTTCTAATAAATAACTTCACTCTACTTGTGACTTGGGGAGCTTTTAGCCTTCTCCATTGCTGTTTCCTCCTCCTCCTCCTCCTTCTTCTTCTCTCTCTCTCTCTCTCTCTCTCTCTCTGTAAATGAGTATTTGCCTACATGTATGTCTTGAACCATTTGCATGCCTGGTGCCCACTGAAGCCAGATGAGGGTGTTGGGTCCCTGGAACTGGAACTGCAGATGGCTGTGAGCCAACAGGTGGGTGCTGGGAATCGAACCCAGGTCCTCTAGAAGAGCAAGCAGTGTTCTTAACCTCTGAGCTGTCTCCTCAGGCTCTGCTATGCTCTTTGGATGGAAGGTATTTTTCAGGATAATTGTTTAGAAAGTATAGGTCTCCCAGGTCTCTTCACTGCAGCTCTCCCCAACTGGATCTGGGGCAGACCCTTTGTTCTGTGGCCTCCTCTCCTCCGAGTGTACTAGTGAGTGACTGCCTGAGAACCTTCAGTTCCAAGGCTCTGCTTGCGTATTCTTACTGTTCTTTTTCATCCATTGATGGTGATGTATGGTCCTGTTCCCCCAGCTGCTGTTTCTGCTGAGATAACCTCGTGAGGATTTTTGAGACGCTCCTTCTGTGTCAGGAGCCACTGTTTCCTTAGCCCCATGTGAATTTCTTTAGGGTTGTCTAGATCGGCATTTGGTGAAACTTAATTTGTATGGATCACTTTTTTCAAATTATGTGAGAACATATTTCCTAAAATAATGTCTTCCATATTTCTCTGTCTTGTTTTTGTGAGGGAAGACTTTACATATCATAGGCTAGCCTTGAACTCCCAATGTAGATGAGACTTGACTTGAACACTTGGAACTGTGTCAATCCCTTCCATGAACTAAAATGGTAGACATGAGCCACCATCCTGAATTCCTCTTTTCTCCTTTGTTCTGTGTTGTGTCACGTGAATCGGTTACCTTCAGTGCATGTTACTGTGTTGATTGGCTGATTCATTGGCTGTGTGTCTGTGTGCACATGTGGGACCACTTACCATGCTGTTCCTCTGCAGGCTAGAGGAAAGTTTAGATTTGTTTCTTTCCTTCCACTGTGTGGGACCAAGGTCACCAGACTGGGCAACAAGAGACTGTCCTGGGATAGAATTACCAGAACTTGTGAAATATTATAGGATCATGTCTACTAGGCTATAGCTCGAATTCTAATTAGTCTTAATAATAAAAACCCAGAGTCAGATATAGGGATAAATGCTGAAAAAGATCAGAGAGACAAAGGAGCCAGCCACAGCCACTTCTTACCTTACCAACTCAACCTGAAAGGGGTGAGTTTCTGTGTTGTGCCCCCCCCCCCCCAATCTTATATTCTGCTCTCTGCCCAGTCATGTTACTTCCTGTCTCTACTTCCCTAGTGTTGGGATTAAAGGCATGAGCCTCCCAAATACTAGGATCAACGACATGAGATCCCAAGTGCTGGGATCAAAGGCGTGAGCTTCCCCTGCCTGCCTCTGTTTCTTTTTTAGACTGGATCAGTCTTATATAACCCAGGGTGGTCTGGAACTCCTGATCTTCCTGATTCCTCCTCCCAAGTGCTGAGATTAAAGGTATGTGCCACCACTGCCTGGCCTCTATGGTTAACTAATGGCTAACCCTGGCCTCTGATCGCCAGGCAAGCTTTATTTGTTAGAGCACGCACAAAACATCACCACAGTAGTCACTTTTCATTGGCCGTGATCTACCACTCAGAATGTGTAATGCTCTTTCACTTGGAGGTCGAGGGAGACAAGTCAGAATTCAGTGCCTTGGTCAGGCCTGAAACAAGCTAGAAATTGGAAGCCTGTCCCACTCTTAATATCCCGAAGAACAAGTCTAAACATTGGAGACTGTCCTCTAAGTCATGCCTTGCTGCTCTACGTGTGAGCAGGGAGCGGGCAAGCACAGCATTGTGACTTTTTCTCCTGTCCACCACTCTGCTGGGAATTGGACCCAGGCCTCACACATCTAAGAACTTGTCCCCTGAAGCTGTGTTCCCAGGCCTTGCTATTCTTTTTAATGTTCCTGCCCTCCATCTGTCACCTTCCTGAGTGCTACAACTCAGCAACAGTTGGTGAGTTCCTCCCAAAAGTCTGCTCTGGCAGAGCTTCTCTTGGTCAGCACTCAGCCGTGCATTTCCATTGGGAGTATTTGGATCTTCCTGTATTTCTGAGGGATTGGCAGTGTTTTCTTCATATTCCATTGGGTGGCTTGATCAACTTTAAATTCGTGAGTTAGGAAAAGAACATTGGAAAGAAATCCATTCAGCTCCCACTTGATATGCAGAATGCTTTGGGGTGTACTGGGAGTAAGGATTAAGACTGAAAACAACTAAGTGTATTTTGGTTTCATTCATGTATCTGAGCTATTCATGGAATTCATATTTTAAAGA
The DNA here is from genome assembly GCA_902168405.1 of Peromyscus aztecus. Taxonomy (NCBI): domain Eukaryota; kingdom Metazoa; phylum Chordata; class Mammalia; order Rodentia; family Cricetidae; genus Peromyscus; species Peromyscus aztecus. The sequence goes on along the minus strand of CABHPQ010165725.1, from coordinate 37,185 downwards.
AAATTTACTACAGTTGACAAATGGTTAAAAATTGTAAAATATAGCTCATAAAACATAAAAAGGGAAACGTTAATGTAGAAATGGACAGCTGCCACATGGTTATTTTTTATTTTCTTTCATGCTCCTCCGAGGTGTCCGTAGAAAGAGCCAGAGCGCCCTCCTCACACAAATGCATGGTGTGCACAGTTGCACAGTCTTCCTGGTGTCAGCCAGGAACACATCCTGCTGCTTCTCCTCACGCAGTCCCCACTTTCGCGCCTGCTGCGGCAGGTGAAAATGTTACTCCACCATGTTTCTGCGTGTGATAGTCCTTCATAATAGTTTTCTTACTTGTTATCAAAGCAGATCTCAGCACTATTTTGATGCAGGCATGGTAATTTTCTTACATTCATTTTTTTTTTTTTTTTTTTACTGGATGGACGGTTAAAATAAATTGGATGGAAGGCAGCTTATAAAAATTACTTAAATTGCCAGGCGGTGGTGGCGCACGCCTTTAATCCCAGCACTTGGGAAGCAGAGGCAGGCGGATCTCTGTGAGTTCGAGGCCAGCCTGGTCTACAGAGCGAGATCCCAGGACAGGTACCAAAACTACACAGAGAAACCCTGTGTCAAAAAACAAAAACAAAACAAACAAACAAACAGATAATCACTTGAATTTTGACAACGTCCTAAATGAGAAACGAACAAGAAGTGCTGTACATGTACATAGAAGGTGTTCAGGTGCATAGGACGTGTTCAGGTGTATAGGAGGGTGGGGTTCTGCTTGCTTTCGTGTTCCACTCACTTTGGTTACTCTTATTTTTTCTTTCTTTTATTTCCTTTTCTATTTATTTATTTATTTATTTATTTATTTATTTATTTATTTATTTATTTATTTATTTATTTATATATTTATTTATTTTTTCGAGACAGGGGTTCTCCTTTTAGCCTTGGCTGTCCTGGAACTCCTTAGACCAGGCTGCCCTCGAACTCAGAATCTGCCTGCCTCTGCCTCCCAAATGTTGGGATGAAAGGCGTGTGCCACTGCTGCCCCAGCTTTGGCTACTTTTTTTTTTTTAATCATTTACTTTAAGTCAGTGTGTGTTTTTAAAACTAAGATTAATTTCTTTTCAACAATAGAAAGATAGATAGTTTTTGTTTCTTAGTCCATTTAGCCTGTTTTGTGGTTGGAAGGTCTATTGATATTTAAAGTTATTATTGCAGAGTGTGCATGGTTACAGCCCTTTTGTTGGGCTGTTTGTTATTTGTTGTTTGCTTTCATACTTTGTGTGTGAGTAATTAGACCTTCCTTTGTTTCCTTTCTACAGTCTCGTGGTTGTGTTTGTCCGCTCTCTAGTCTAAAGTATTGCTGCTGGGGCTCTCTTTGGGGTTAGCGTGATTGACATGAATTCTGTTAGCCTATTTGTATCCTGCAAAGTTTTTTTTTCTCCTTTTAGTTGCTGAGTATAGTAGTCTAGGTTGGGATCTCTGGTCTCGTGGAACTTGGAGTGAAATATCCCAGGATCTTACAGATTTCAAAAAATTTCTGAAACTTAATGAACTTAAAGTAGTCCTATGATGAAAATTTATATCTTTAAGAGTATTTGTTAAAAATCATAAAGAACACAAATAAGTGACTTCATGATACACTCAAGAATTGTGCAAAAGAACAACAAACCAAACACAAGTCCAGTAGACAAAAATGTTAAAAATCAGAGCATAAAGTGGTGAAGTAGAAACCAAGAAAACTATAAAAACAACCAATGAAACTCAGAGCTTGTTCTTTGGGGCAAGGCAGACAGACTGTTGGCTCCGCTGACTAAAAGGAAGAACTAGTGAAGAGGACCAGGGATAAACAGGGCAACACTACAGCAGACACCAAAGAAACCCAGTGTTCTAAGGGAGCACTTAGAACCTTTCCCCCATTCCATTGGAAAATAGAAAGAAATGCTCACGTCTAGATTCCTCCAAACCAGGTATGCTAGACTAAGAGGAGGTCAGCAGCCCGAACAGACCCTACAAATGAGGGCACTGAAGCAATAATTCAAAGCCTTCTCTCTCTCACACACAAAAACCAACAACCCTCTCCCCACCAAAAAGTAAGAAAGAAAGAAAAACAATCCCAGATGGACTCACACAAGAATTCTAACACGCTTTGAAAAGAATATCTACAGCCAGTACTTCTTAAAACATTAAAAAGGAAAAGAAGAAAGAAAAAGAAAGAAGAAAGAAAGGGGAGTACTTTCAAACTCCTACAAATTCAGTATTGCTACTGAACTCCATGCATACTAGGAAATTCAGACAGCGCCTGTACCAGAATCTGCATTTTCATTTCATTTCACATTTATTCTGTGTGTTAACTGCTGAGAAGTAACTTCTCACACACTATGACTTTCTCCTGGGAGTAATGTGTATAAAGTGTGATGCATATTACAAGTGTGTGTATGATTTCCATCCCCTACTAGATGTATTCATTTGACATTTAGCATTCTTAATTGTATGATAGCCATATGCACTTATAGGACCTTTTGCCATTCTCTTTAGATGGGTAATTTGTGAGATCATATGACTATATCAAAAATAAGTTAGTAATATCATTTACCCATGTCAGAAGCATTTCTAGCTCTGCTTTTCCCTTAGGTAAACTTTAGAATGGTGTTCACAAGCACATGATGCCTATTGGCATTTGTATTACTATTAATGGTTTTAATTAATTTAATGGTTTTAATTAGTTTAATGTGTGATATTTATTCATTGATCTTTATTTCAGAACATGCTGTCATTCAAGGATGTGGCCATTAATTTCTCTGCAGAAGAGAGGGAATGCCTGGACTCTGCTCAGTGGAATCTGTACAGGGATGTGATGCTCGAGAATTACAGCAACCTTGTGTTCCTGGGTGAGGGTCATGTCCATAGTGAATTCCTAATTCACTATTAGCATGTAACCTCCTTTTATAGACCATCTCATGGGAGCTTGCCTTTCTAACATGGTTCATATAGGCCTGCTTTTTTGTTTGTTTATTTTGAGACAGGGTTTCTCTGGCTATCCTGGAACACACTCAGTAGACCAGGCAAGCTAGCCTTGAACTCAGAGATCTGCCTCTTGCCTCCCAAGTGCTGGGGTTAAAGGCATGAGCCACCATGCCCAGCTCATAGGACCGCTTTTCAGGCAGAATTGTTGATATAACTAAGACAAATTTCATTTAATTTCTGGCAGAATTGTTGATATAACTAAGACAAATTTCATTTAATTTCTTCTTGTGCTTTTCACCTATTTATTTGTGTGCTGCATTCTTCACTATAGTTATAATGTCAGAAATTAAATGGAGTGAGGCATGGAACACACATGGAAAAGAAAATGTTTTATTCTTTTCTGATGTTATAGTTTTCCTTGTAAATGACAGAAATGAAGATCTGTGATTATAAACCCCTCCTAAGGAAGTATTCTAAAATGCCTATCAGGAACAATTTGAAAAGCTAATTTTCTAGTCATTTATTATTTATTTATTTATTTATTTATTTATTTATTTATGCTTTTTTGAGATTTTTTATTTTTTATGTATATTGTGCTCTATCTGTATGCACACCTCCATGTCAGAAGAGGGCATCAGATACCATTATAGATGGTTGTGAGCCACCATGTGGTTGCTGGGAATTGAACTCAGGACCTCTGGAAGAGCTGCCAATGCTCTTAACCACAGAACTATCTCTCCAGCTGCCTCTACAGTCATTCATTGTATCCTTTTTTTTTTCTTCCTTATAAGCACAATAATGGAATACAAATGTTAATTCTCTTCTTTGTCCCTTCACACAGGCCTTTCTTTCTCCAAGCCATTACTGGTCAGATTTCTGGAGAAAAACCAAGAGCTTCGGAAAGTGAAGAGTCAAGCAGCAGCTGTGCACCGAGGTGTGTAGGAATGAGGGGTCAGAGGGCGGGGTTGGAGGTCAGATCCAACCGAGGGTCAGAGGGCAGGGTAGGGGGTCAGATCCAACAGAAAGCCAGGCTTTACCATGTACATTGAGCTGGCATTTTCTGTTTGCTGGTAGAAAGAAGTTTGTAGCTGTCCCTCTTTATTACTTCTGTTGTCAGAGAAGGGCTTCTCTCAGCTGGTTATAGTGCTTCAAGTCTCTGAGCGCTGAGCTCTGCTTATATTTTTAGTGACTGCCAAAGTACTTCATTTTGGCGAGAGTCTACATTGCAGTAGACTTTTCACTATTTCCTACACCTCTGAAAATTTGCACACATTTCTAAAGATGTACCTGTGAAGCCTTTGTATTCAGTAACTCATACATACACTTAAAAATTATTTTTTTTTGAGATTATATCATTTCCTTCCTTTCCTCCTTTCTAAACCCTCCCATATACGCCCCCTTGCTCTCTTTCAAGTTCATGGCCTCCTTTTTAATTATTTGTTGTTAAATGAGTGTTTGTATGTATACTTATATTCCTAAATAAACTGCTCAGTCTGTATAATGTTACTTGTATGTATGGTTTCAGGACTGAACATTTGGTATTGGATAACCAATTGGTATGCTCTTCCCTGAGGAAGACTATTTCTCCTTCTCTCCACATTTCTTGGTTGCCTGTAGTTCTTTGGGCAGGGTTAAGGCCTTGTGGGCTTGTCCTGTCCACTCTGGCATGTGTATTTGCTGTCCTTGTCTAGCTCTTTTTTAGGGAGTCAAGTTGGTGAGACGTTGTGTAGTTTCTCACATCACTAGGAGACACTATCCCACAGTACACTTCCTGATCCTCTGACTCTTCACGACTGTTTCAGCCCCTCTTCCCCAGTGGTCCCTGAGCCGTAGGCGCAGGAGTTGTTTTGGAGATGTATGATGAACTAGGCTCCACAACTATACATTTTGATCATTTGAGGTTTCCTGTAATGGTTTCTTGTGTGTTTCAAAGAGAAGTGTCCTTGATGAGGGATGAGGACTGCACTTCCCTGTGGGTGTGAGGACAAACATTTAGAATGCAGTGTTAGAGATTCTGCTAGTTTAGAAGAGTGGTGGCTGTAGGTTCTTCTTCAAGATCCATGATTTCATTAACCCTGGATAGTTGGCTACGTTTCCAATACCAGGCATGATTTCTCTCTTATTGAGTGAGTCTTAAGTTAGAGAGCTGTTGGTTACCACAGAGGTATGCTTGTCAATACTGAACCCTTAGGGTTGTTGTGCCATGCTGGTCATTGTTGGGGTTCATAGGCATCAGGACTGGGTAGGACTTTTGGTTGCTCCCCTTCTTTGGAAGCTTGCATGGTGCCATCTGTTACCATGAAAATTAGTCCTCAAGGAGGAAGCATTCAGGTCTTTTCTGGCTCTCGGGACTCTGGACCCTGTGTCTTAAGTGCATGCTGTTTTCAGCAATAGGAACTCACCTTCTACCTCTGATGAGCAACCAAAGGCATTAATAATAGTCTGCAATGTTGTGGGAGTCTCTTGGACAACCCTGACTAATTACTCAAAAGAAGCTTTCTCATGCCTGGAGTTCAGGTTTTTTTTAGATGGTCTTTGCTCTTGGAGGGAGCATTGTCAGCCCAGGTGGGAAAACGTCATTGAAATTTTATATGTGTATTTATACCCAGATTTCCATGTACTACAGTACATATAGTTTTAGGTAGATACTTAATAGTATGAGTCCTTATAACTTTTTAAGATAACCTTACTGTTGTTTTTCCTCTTCCCTCCTTCTGTATTATCTCCCTCTCTGATGACAATTCCCCCTTTTGTCCTGTCATGTTTCTTTTTTTTCTTTGATTTATTGATTTATTTATTTAGAGACAGGGTTTCTCTGTGTAGTCCTGGCTGTCCTGGATCTCACTTTGTAGGCCAGGTTTGCCTTAGACTTACAGAGATCCACTTGCCTCTGCCTCCCAAGTTCTGGGATTAAAGGCATGCACCACCATGTCCAGCTCTGTCACAATTCTTTATATGATGTTAATTCAATTGCCTTATCAGAGTGCTATCTGAATCATTGTATTCATCTTCATATTTTCTCCCACACAGTGTGAGTGATTTAACATACATGCCCTTTGTGGGTAGATAGACATGTGTGAAAACTCTACAAGTTGTTAAGCATTTTGAGGGTTTGAGGTTCTTTGTTCTTCATTTTGCATTTCCATTTTCTCTATTATAATTTTGCTGTCTAAGCTGCCCGAAATCACCTGTTTGCATGTACTCCATGCCTAAACATTTATGAAAAATCTATATTAAAGTATCTATGTCTGTGACCAACAGAATTGTATACTTCCACTTACATGTGTAAACGTGGCCCTCATATTTTCATGCCTTGTCTCTCTCCATTAGTTACTCAGTGGCTATTTCTCTTGTAAATAAATGGTTCTTTAAATTAAAATGTGTTAATTGACAGGTGTGTTGTTAGCAAATTATGTCATTTATAGCAGAACTTGACATTTTTTCCTAATATTATCTTTATGATATTTATACTCTTGTCATTAAAATATAATATAAAACCTACTAAATAAATTGATGAAAGATATTATTTAATGGTGTTAGTCTATGAAAAGTCATCTTGTTATGCAGCCTATGTTTTCTATGTTCCACAACTAAAACTTCATACTTAGGATAAAACATTATCTTTTTCCATGTCTACCCAGTTTGGCACAATCATCATTAACTTCCTGTTTTCCTAGTTTGGCTACTTCATAATTTTCCTGTGTATACACTCATATAATTTCTCTGTTTGTTTAATGGACTTCTTTCTGTTAGCATAATGCCTGAAAAGTTTCCGTTACTATCCACGTTACAACTTTTGGAGCTATTTAAATTTGAATTATGTTCCATTATTTCTATATCCTATTTCATTGTTTTCTTCCTATTTCAATTGAAGTTTAAATGATTTCCACATACTGTATTTTCTAATTATAGGTGCAGTGGCTATTTTAGGTGTTGAACATGTTATAGTTTCTTATTTATCCATGGAAATGAGTTACAGTCTCCATGTTAAAGATAAACATTATAAATATGACAAAGGTTCCTAAGCTTTTCTTCATTTCCTTTTACTCACCAGGAAAGAAACCTTATAAATGTAAAGAATGCGGCAAAGCCTTCACTAAGAACTCAATTCTTACTCGTCATCTGAGAGTTCATACCGGAGAGAAGCCCTACAAGTGTGATAAATGTGGCAAGGCCTTTTCTGTGCCTTTCATACTTAATAACCACCAGAAAGTTCACACTGGAGAGCAGCCCTACAAGTGTGACATATGTGGCAAGGCCTTTTCTGTGCCTTCCACACTTATTAACCACCATAATATGCATACCGGAGAGAAACCCTACAAGTGTGACGTATGTGGCAAGGCCTTTTCTTTGCCTTCCACACTTATTAACCACCAGAAAATTCACACTGGAGAGAAACCCTATGAGTGTGAAGTATGTGGCAAAAAGTTTTCCAGTCCTGCAGACTTTAAGAAACACCAAAGAGTTCATACTGGAGAGAAACCTTACAAGTGTAAAGAATGTGGAAAACCCTTTAGTAGTCTTTCAGACCTTAGTAGACACAAAGTTGTTCATACTGGAGAGAAACGTTACACCTGTGAAAAATGTGGCAAAGCCTATAGTAGGAGTCACCACCTTAAACGACACAAGCAGGCTCACACTGGACAGAAATCCTATAAGTGCAAAGAATGTGGCAAAATGTTTTACTATGCTTCAGGCCTTAAAAGACATCAAAGAATTCATTCTAAGGAGAGACCCTATGAGTGTGAGGAATGTGGCAAAGCCTTTCCCTGTCCTTCAGATGTTACTCAGCATGCGAGAACCCATAAGAGAATGAAGCAGTATACCTGTGAAAAGTGTGGTGAGTGCTTTAGTATTCAAACGACGTTTTCCAACGTCTGTAAAATTCGTCGTGAGGGAAAACCATCTGAATGTGAAAGATGTCGAAAGAGCTTTTAAAGGCTCTTAGTAAAACACACGAAGTGTTCAAACAACTCACCTGCAAATGTGAAAGATGTGGCAACTGGTTTGTGTGTCTTTTAGTTGTTGCTCAACCTCACACAGTTCACACCTGTGAGAAACCCTGCATGTGTGCAGAAAAGGACCAGAGTTTAGCTGTTCCTGTGTCTTGTGTATAAGCATTGGCAAGTCCATTCTGATGAGGGAGTCCACAAAAGCAATCAATTTGGCAAGTTCATTACCTGTTCCTTGCACCTTAAGTATCGCCCCTTCATACTGCAGAGGCACTCTCCATGTTCTAACATTGTGCCAAAGCCTTGAATAATCCTTTGTCTTCATCAGCACCAAAGAACTGACATAGGTGAGAAACTCTGCAGATGTCCTTGTTAGCATCAAGGGTCAACTTCACCTAGCCTATCTTTATCTGAAGGACTTTCAACTAGGTATCTGACTCGATTGGATTAGCCTATAGGCATGTCTTTGGGGACATTTTCTTGATCGTTAAGTGATGTTCATTAGTCTATCCAAGGATAAGGAGTGCCACCCCAGGGCAAATGTTCAAAGCTATATAAACATTCTTGGTGAGCACATGTGTGATGGAGCAAGGAAGTAGCTGTCCTCTATGGCAGTGGTTTTCAATCTTCCTATACCGTGACCCTTTAATACAGTTCCACATGTTTAATACAGTTCCATAAATGTATTTCATTGCTACTTTGTAACTGTAATTTTGCTAGTTATGCTTTGTAATGTAAATGTCTGATATGCAGATGGTCTCGGGTGACCCCTGTGAAAGGATGGTCTGACCCTACAGGTTGAGAACAGCTACTCTGGTTTCTGCTTTAGTTGCTGCTCTGACTTCCCTGGATGATGAACTGTAACCTTTAAGCTGAAACAAAGCTCTCTTCCCCTAAGTTGTTTGTGGTCATGGCATTTGCCATGGGAAGAGAAATCAAAGTAAGAAAGCAATGAATGTGGGAAGCTTTCATTCTTCTGCCTACTTTAGCTGTCACCAGACTGTACGGGAGATAATGTCACACAGCCTTTACGTTTGTTCAGCCTTCACTGGCCACTGGAGCATTCACATTGGAGAAAAGCCCTATTTATGGAAAGAATATGACAAGGTTTTTAAAACTGTGCCTAATTAAACACCGAATAACTGATACTAAAAAGGAACTTTGTGAAAGTTATTGGATAGCTGTTGAACAGATTCTCATCTCCTGCAATGTTTTCAAGTTATGCGTAAGAGAAACCCTGCAAATCTAAGTGTTAAGAGACATTGTTTATTCTTCGTATATCAGAGAGTTTGTTTTGTTGAGAAACCATATGTATATGACACACCTCCTCCAACAAGGCCACATCTCCTAATCCTTTCTAAACAGTCCACCAACTGAGAACCAAGCATTCAAATATATGTATGAGCCTATGGGTCCATTCTTACTCAAACCACAACAGTAGTGGACAATAGCCTTCAACCAGGAGCCAGATTAAACTCTCCTTAAAGCTGCTCATGTACTTTATCACAGCAATTGGAAAAGTTACTAATAAAAATAATAAAAGTGTCCATTCGACATTTGATATGTAGGTATCATAGTGTTTTCTTCCTACCTCCCCTTTACTTCCCCTTTGCCCCCTTATTACCCTATTCTTTCTAAACTGTTTTCTGCACACACACACACACACACACACACACACACACACACACACAGCCATGCACAGTCACAGATGTAGTATCAATACAGCTTTATGTATAATGAATATTCATTAATAGCACAGACATGTTTCAGTGTTTCCATGTCTGTACTATTAGTTACTATGATAATTTTTGTATTTCAGTGTTAATATCTTTTATTCAGTTTGAATTTATTTTTGTGTAGGATAAGCAAAGTGGATCTAATTTCATTCTTCCTTTTGGAAGAATTTGGATATCTATTTTTGCCAGCAGTATTTGTTGAAAGGCTGTCTATATTTTTGGAAATTTTGTCAAATGTTATGTGTCCTTTACCTCAGTGTTTTCTGTCTGGGTGGTACTTTGCATTCCATTGTTTACATGTTTGTTTTATATGAGTGCCATGTAGTCTTCATCACCAAGGCTATGTAGTATAGTTTGAAGTTGAGTAATATGATACATTTGACTTCTTCATAAATTGCTTATGTGTGGTCCTTTTTGTTTCCATGTAAGCTGTGTGTTTTTCTAGTTCTTTGTCATTGAGATTTTGCTGTGGATTGCATTGAATGTGTAGGTTGCTTTCATTACACTAGGTGCTTTCACAAAACGGGCTCTGCAAATCCCAGAACATGTGATGTCTTTCTGTCTTCTAATGCCTTCCTCTAAGTGATGCTTCTTGATATTTTCAAATTTTGCTTGTAGAAGCCCTTCACCTCTTTGGTTAGAGTCATTCCCAAATAAATTTCCTTAAAAACAAAACAAAACAAACAAACAAACAAACAAGCCTACCTTTTAAGACTGTGGTGACTAGGTGCTATTTTTCCTAATTTCTTTCTTTGCAATCTTGTTGGTGTATATAAAGGCTAATGATGTTTTATGTTGATTTTGTGACCAGCTATTTTATTGATAGTATTTATCTTTGTCTTAGGGTTTTCATTGCTGTGATAAACCACCATGACCAAAAGCAAGTTAGGGAGGAAAGGGCTCATTTTGTTCTATAATTCCAGGTAACAATCTATCACTGAGTGAAGTTAGGGTAGGAGATCAGGTGGGGCTGGAACCTGGAGGCAGGAACTGTGGAGAAGCTTTGGAGGAGGTGCTGCTTGCTGGTTTCCTCTCTATGGCTTGTTCATCCTGCTTACTTATAGCACCCAGGACCTCCAGAGCAGTTGTGGCACCACCCACAATGAGCTGGACCTTCCAGTGTCAATCATCAGTCAAGAAAATGCATCACAGGCTTGCCAATAGGTCAGTCTGGTAGGGGCATTTTCTCAGTTGAGGTTCCCTCTTCCAAAATGACCCTAATTTGTGTCAAGATGACATAAAACTAGCCAGCACCATTATATTTAGAAGTCCTTGGTGGAGTATACAAGAAGATCTTTTAGAGTACATTCATGTCATCTGTAAACTGGCATAGTTGAATTTCTTCCTTTCTAATTTTTCCCTTTGCCTATTTCTATTTTCGTCTTTCTTTAGTTAAGAATTTCACTATAGTATTGAAAATGTAGAGATATTAGGAACCTTTGTCTCATGGTAGAGTTTTCATTTTTCTCCATTTATTGAAGGTTACCAATGGTTTTATCATCCATAGCTTTTTGATGTTCGTCAAATGACTTTTCTACAAGAGATGATTTCTGTTTGTCTCCTTTATGGTGTATTATATATTGATTGGCATATATTGAGCCAGCCTTCCATTGGGGGTGGTGCCAGACATAAGATAAAGTTTGACTATAGTTAATTTTCTCTAAAAAAAATCTATATTAATTAGGGCTATTTGTCTTGTGTGTGTGTGTGTGTGTGTGTGTGTGTGTGTGTGTGTGTGTGTGTGTGTGTACTTAGACTATTAGTGTTACAGTGGCTGCTTAGAATGAGTTTGGTAGTGTGAATCTTTTTCTATTTTGCGGAAGGGTTTGAAAAGTGTTGATACTAAACTTTTTTTGAAAGTTTTAATTACTGCTTCAATCTCCTTAGTGCGATGGGTCTGTTTAGGCTGTTTATATCTTCTGGTTTTATTTTCACCGGGCCATAAATACTTATAAACATAGCTGTTTCTTTTTGGATGCTTTTGGAATATAGGTTTCAGAGTATCCCATGATCATCTCTTTGCTCTGATTTGTTTGGCTAGTGGATGGATACACTCATGTGACCTTTAGTAAAGGACCACTCTTTGCTTAATTCTATATGTTGTTCTTCAGTCTCTAACTCATGAATTATGCTCTGGTTTTTATTATTTTTATTGATCACTATTTCTTGTTAACATCTGTATTTCTGTTTGGCTTCTTTTTCACCTTGGAGTTGCATCTTAGATTTTTTTCATTTGAGACCTCTTTGCTCTTTCAATTAAGAACTTCTCAGTATAACTGTTCCACTTAGAACTGACTTTCTAATCCTTCAGTGCCACTGCTCATTCAAAGGTGTATCGTTTAGTCACCAATTATTTGTGCATTTTCTTAGGTTAGTCTGTTTATTCCTTTCTAGTTTCAGTACAGTATGTTTTGATAGGATGCACAAGATTATTTCTTTTTTTCAATTCATAGTGACTTGGTTTGTGGCACGAAATGTGGTCCATTTTAGAGAAGATATCTATGCCAGTGAGCAGAATATGTATTCCTTATCTGTTGTGTGTCTTGTTCTGTAGTTATCTTTTAAATTCAGTTGATACCTTGGAGGATCCTTTGCACCTTGTTTGGAGGACCTATCTAGGATGTGAGGATGCAATATTGAAGTGTCCTGTTTTTATTTTCTCTGATCTGTTTGCTCTTCATGTCTTTTAATGTTATCTAGGTGGAATTGAAAACCTATTGATTTTGTGTAGAAACATTTGCATTAGTTATGTCCATTTTTATGTACGTGTAGTGACTTCATTTCTTCTGATTAGTTTTTATTTGTCATCTCTATCAGTTCAGATTACTTCATTCAGGTTTTTGTAGCTTCATTTGCTTTATGGTTTGATGATCTGGTCCAACAGATCATCCTTCAGTGATGGGGTATTGAGAGAGAGGACCAAGAGATCAGATAGTGCAGAGGAATAAAAATTGAGAAAATTGGGATGGCTGAAGAAACTCTATTTTATCCTAGGCAGGTACCTCCTAGATGTTTGTTCCCAGTAACCCCACACACAACAAATGTACAGCCAGACTATCTGCGTGTTATGGTATGACTGACTGCTTTTTGGCTTCTGTGACCTGCTTATGCAGACATTCGAGGACAGATTTGAGGTCACTTTGACTACCTAACCTTGGCAGAACAGGACAGCTCTTTGGCTGCTTGTGCAGCTGCTTAAGGTCTTCTTGTGGTTTTTGCCTTTAAAAGTCCTTCCTTCATACCCACCCACCCCCTCTTTCAGATGGCATCTCAAGTTTGGCTCAGTGAGTGTTGTTCTGCTAGCAGCTTTAATAAATTTAACTAATTATATAATCCAGATCAGGTCTATGGTCTTTTCCCAGGAGTCACAAACTCCGTAACAAAGATGAGAAAGTTTGAGGTCAGAAGGTCTTGCACAAGCTATACCTTATTCCAAACAATCTTACTAAGAAGTACAGCATTTTATATCGTCTTACGGAGGCTAAACTGACAAAGTCAGCAGAAACTGTCATACAGTGGGACAAAGCCAGCAGGAAGCTAATCAAACAACGTGGCACAAAGGGAACACACAATATCTCAAGAATATTACAGACCGAGCACACAGCAGCCTTGGGACTATAGCCATATCCCTGTGGGAAGGGTTGGGGTCTCAAGATCTGAAGCCACAACTCTCCCAAGGTCCTGGCCCCAATCTTTTCCAAGCCTATTTCTGGTCTTGGAGAAGGAGCTGTGTTCCTTCTCTGTACACCAAGTTCTCAGGGAAAAGCTCCCCAGGCCCTGGCTCTGGGCCATTACTGGCTCTGCCAAGCATGTGCCTGGTTTTGAGAAGGCCAGGGCCTTTTCCATATTTGTGGCCCCTCGGTTATTCAGATTAGCTCTCCACAGTTTTATGGATCTCTTTCCTGGCTGTTTTTCTCTTGAATTCAGTACATTAATCTCATTTACTGGGTTTGGTAAGTCCACTTGCATTCAGGGTTAGTTGTAACTGAGAAGGGTTGCCTTTTGAGCATGATTTCATTTTTTCCTCGTGGGTGGCTTCTTTCCATATTGGTTCCTTTCCACATTGGCAGTCTTGGATTATGCTGGAGAAAAGTAGAGATGCCTGGAGGTTAATGAAAACTGTTCCAGTACTGACATATATCTTGTTTATTTGATAGTTGGGCTTTGATTAATAGGAAATTTCTCATTAAATACTGTACTGGCTGGTTTTATGACACAAGCTAGAGTCATCAGAGGAACGAGCCCCAGTTGAGAAAATGTCTCCATAAGATTGGGCTGTAGGCAAGACGTAGGGCATCTTTTTAATTAGTGATTGATGAGGGAGGCCCAGCCTATTGTGGGTGGGGCCATCGCTGGGCTGGTAGTCCTGGGTTCTCTAAGAGAGTAGATTGAGCAAGCCATGAGGAGCAAGCCAGTAAACAGTACTCCTCCGTGGCCTCTGTATCAACTCCTGCCTCCAGGTTTCTGCCATATTTGAGTTCCTGTCCTTCAGTGATGGATTACACTGTGGAAGTGTAAGACCAATAAACCCTTTTCTTTCTGACTTGCTGTTGGTCATGGTGTTCCATCACAGTAATAGAAACCCTAACTATGATACTATAAAATATATGTCTTCGATTTTCTCTCCTGTTCCTTATTGTGGGTTGGTGTATTTGTTTGTGTTCAATGGTGGCATTTCTCCATGAGGCACTGGGAAAAGAGCAAAATGAGTGAGATCTGTATCTGTGCACGACGACCGTAAACTGGAGCTCCCAGTAGGAATAACTCCTACACCTGTGTCAGATGTTCAACAAGAAACATCACACATACCATTTTGTTTTGGTAGCTAGGTGTGGTGGAGATGGCTTATAATCCCAGCACTTAGGCAGTAGAAGAGCCAAGGTTAGAAGTTCAGGGTTATCTTCAGCTACACAGGAAGTGTGAGATCCATTTGTGCTGTATGACACTCCGTATCAAACTAGAAAATAGATTATAACTCTTAATAATTAACGGGACATGTGTTGAATTATTTATTTTTACTGATTTTACATTGCAGCATTCCCAGTTCAGAACTCTATAGAATATGCCCCCTGCATGGATGGTGTCTTCGTTTATACGTGAACAAGTGAATTTGTGTGCTGCATGTACACTGGACCGTAATCACGTGATTACCTAAGCCAGTTGGTAATCATCATAGGGTGATGGAGGTGTGAGTGTGTCTACCTTTTTTTTTTCTTTTAAGATTTGTCTTAATTTTATGTGTAAGATTATTTTGCTTGCATGTTTGTGCACCGTGTGAATACTTTGCCTGCAGAAGCCACAGTGGGCTTTGGATCCTCAGGAACTGGAGTTACAGATGATTGTTAGCTACCATGTTGGTGTTAGAACATGGGTGCTCTTGACTACTGGTCCATCTCTAACTTCTTACATGTGTGGCCCAAGCTGGCCTTGACTCCTGATCTTTGGGCCCCCATCTCTTTAGCTCACCATAACAGCATTATTACAAATGGATATTTCTTTTTTTTGCTTCTTTTAAAAAATAATATTTCTTTTATCTTTTGAGATTATGATTACATCATTTCTTACCTCTTGTTTCTCCCTTCAAACTTTTCCATATATTCCTTCTTGCTCTCTTTCAAACTGATGGCCACTCTTCATACACACATAAATACATACATACACACACATATACATACATACATACATACATATGTAAACTTCTAAGTCTGTATTACCTTGTCTGTATTTATATATTTTCAAGGCTGACAATTAGGTATTGGATAACCAATTGGTGTGCTCATTCCTGACGAAAACTCCTCCTCCTCCTCTCAGCATTCCATAGTTGCCTATCATTCTTTCTGTAGGGTTAAGGCCTCCTGAGTGTTTTCCAATCCATGTTAGCATGTCTGTGGTACCAAGTTCTGTCTTAGGATTACTATTCTGTGATGAAACACCATGACCAAAAGCAAGTTAGGGGAGAAAGTGTTTATTTCGCTTACATTTCCATGTGACTGTTCATCATCAAAGGAAGTCAGACAGGAACTCAAGTAGAGCAGGAACCTGGAAGCTAGAGCTGATGCAGAGGCCATGGAGGGGTACTGCTTACAGACGTGTTCATCATGGATTGCTCAGCTTGCTTTCGTATAGAGCCTAGGACTACCATTTCAGGGATGGCACTACCTACAATGATCTGGGCTCTCCCTCATTGCTAATTAACATGTCTTACATGGTCACAGCAATACCCCACCATCCTGGGACCAACTTGTGTCTTATTTGGGATTACTATTTTTATGATAAACCTGACCAAAAGCAAGTTGGGGAATGCATTAGGGTTTTCTAGAGTAACAGAACTTAGAGAATGAATCTTTATACATAGAAAGGGGATTTATTAGAATGACTTATAGGCTGCACAGTCCAGCTAATCCAACAGTGATGTGCAGTGAATGAAAAGTCCAAGAATCCAGTAGTTGCCTCAGTTCATAAGGCTGGACCTCTCATCTGGTCTTCAGTATATGCTGGGATCCTGAAGAAGTAGGCTCCAATGCCAGTACAGGAATGAATGTGCTAGCAAGGTGAGAGCCACTAGTCAAAGAGCCAAAGCTTCCATCTTTCATGTCTTAATACAGCAGTGTTTTCAGCCTTCCTGATGTTGCAATCCTTTAATACACATCTTCATGTTGTGGTGACTCTCAACCATAAAATTATTTTTGTTGCTACTTCATAATTTTGGTACTGTTATGAATCATAATGTAAATATCTGTATTTTTCTAAGGGGGTTGCAACCCACAGGTTGAGAACCACTGTTATATAGGCTTCTAGCAGTGTGGCCCAGGTTAAAGGTGTATCTTCCCACCTCAATATCAAGATCAAAGGTGTGTGTATTCCTACCTCAAAGGTCTGGACTAGAAGTGAATCCATCCACTTCAAGCAGAAAATCCCTCACAGGTGTGCCCTCCATTACCGTTAATTCCAGATGTAGTCAAGTGGACAACCATGAATAGTAATTATAGGAAGGAAAGTGTTTATTTGGTTTACATATCCTGGATTACTGTCCATTGGAGGAAGCCAAGTCAGGAACTCAAACGGTAGAATCTTGGAGGCTGGAGCTGATGCAGAGTCCAAGGAGGGCTTCTTCTTACTGGTTTGCTCCTCAGGACTTGCTCAGCCTGCTTTCTTAGAGAATCCAGGACCATCAGCCCAGGGGTGGCACCAGCCACAATGGCCTGGACCTTCCCACATCAATTACGAATTGAGAAAATACCCGCCAGGCATGCCTACAGCCTGATCTTACAGACCCACGTTCTCATTTGAGGCCTGCTCTGATGACTTTAGCTTGTGTCAAGTTGAAAAAACTTCTGGTAATAAAACATAGCAAAACCACCTTCTGATCTGGGAAATAATTTCATTGTGAATCGGTGTCCATGGCATAAAAATGAACTCTTTCCTCTGGGGGCGGGGGTTATAGTTGAGTCTCAGACATTACCAGTACAGGAATAAACACACCTGAGATGAACTGTGTAAACTGTGGGTACACCATGGTGTCAATCTAGCCTCTTTGATATTCTCAGGATTATATTTCTGATGCCTTTGTATTAAAGCAAGAATCGTTTCTGTGTTCTGAGATGGGGAAGTGGTGGGAAGCTCAAGGAAAAAACCACCCTTTAAATACTGTCACACAGGAGCAATGCCAAGAAGAGAAAAAAGACAGTGGTCAGTTCCCACACTGCACTGATCTCAACACTGATTTTTCTCAAGAGGAGCAGAGAGCTCAGAGAATGCCGGGTGGTGAATACTTGCCTGGGTTTGAGAAAGACCGGAGAGAAGTGGGTGAAGCTTTGGTACAGCTCCTACAACATTAAATTGTTTACACAGATGAATGGATAAAAATGTGGACAAGGGACCCATGACCGTTGAAAAGATTCTCAAAGGGATTCTGGGGCTTATCTGTAGGTGTAATAAGAGACACGTGTTTCCTGGCCCGTGCTCCAAACTGAGTTCCAGTGTACACACTAAAACCGTTTTTTTATCTTATTGATTTGTTTGTAGTTATTAGGTATTAAACCAAGGCCTCTTTCATTCTATGCAAATGCTTTATCAGTAAGTAACCCTCTGTCTCTATTCCTACTTTGTAATTTGGGACACAGGCTTGTGATCCTTCTGTCTCAGATTACAGAACATTTCCAGGAAACTTGGTTTCAAAAACAATCCTAAAAAGAATTTGTGGTGTGTCCCAACTTAGCTTCTTGCTCCGTTATTTTGAAGTAAAATTGAGTCAATGTGAATTTTTCCTCTTGCCATAAATTCTACGTACACCTGAGCTTTTTAAGTCACGACACATTGATTAGAGCAAGAAGTAAGCCTAATACTCTTTGCCGTCAAAAAATGGACTCACATCCCCTCAACGCCCTTTGTAAATCTGTAAATCTGGGATTTTTAAAGCAGCTTAATTCCAGTGAGAGTTCGTGGGTTATAAACTGTACATCTATCTCACTCTTAGGTGCCGGGCAGTCCTTCGCATAGACTTGTGGGAAATGTAGTCTTTCATCATGACGTCAACTAGACAGGACTCTGCTGTCTGTGCTTCCGGGTTCATTCTGCATTTTTGTTTCTCCAAACTCTTCATCTTTCTCAAAGTTGGAAGAGTGTGGCTTGTGCTCGGCTTTCGACATGGAGGTTGGTCAAGGGTGCAGCGTAGCCTTGCGGGCCCGAGGGCCGGTGCAGGGTGGGCAGGTCCGGCCTGCAGGGAGCGGAGGTGGGGTGGGTGGGAGGCGGGGTGAAGCTGCCTGGGAAGAGCTGTGCTGACACCGGCTTGGCCCAAGTGCTGGAGAAGGGTGGGGAGAGGTCGTGCGGATGGTGCTGGGAGTGAATGCTCCGTTAGGACCGGGAGGCTGCCTGAGTACATCAATCTTGTGCTTCAGGGACGCGAGAGCTGGCCTCCTAGTGTAAGAGCGGAGAACGTGGAAGGTCCCGGATTGCTAGAGCTGGGTGGCTTGGTTGACTGCTTGTGCCCGAGGTGGTGGTGGGAGCTCACATTCCAGCTTGGCTGGGGGAAGCATGCTGTTATTACCTCTCACATTGCGGTTGTCAGATTTCTCAGGACATCTAGAGCAAGTGGGGTTTTCTGGTCCCTCCTTGTACTCTACAGCCGCCCGAGGAATCTTTGTTTGAGTTGACAAAAGTTCATAAAGCCCATAGTTCCCAGGACAGAGAGTTCTGCGAGAGAGTTTGGTTATGGGATGTTAGTCTCATTTTTTTTTTTTTTTCGGAATAAATTGTTATTTTTTAGGATGGCTCACTTGGATAGAGATCTCTTATGTATAACCTCCTTGACCCGAATCCTCACACTCACACACATATGAGGCCGAAAAATCCCATAAAGGGGACATTCTAAGCTTTGCACGTTCCAACGACCCTACATTGCAGAGTGAAAAATACTAGAAAACATTACCACATCCAATTGCACCAGAGACTGCGATGTCAGAACTTTAGACTCCTTTCCTGAAAGGAGAGATTAGTTGGTGTGAGGGTTGTTAGTGGAGTGGGCTTGAATGTCTCTGGGGAGGAGAAATAGTCTGGTACACCTGACAAGCTGTCTACATTGCTCTCTAGTCACAAACTTTTCTTCCATCCTAGCAGCGTCTAGAAACTCTGAAACCAACAACAGAGTTCTTTGTAACAGTTATTCTTGGGGAGTAGGGTGCCCAGGTATTTATACAGTGTCAGAAAGATTAAAAGATGAAATTGATCTGTGGTTCACTCAGTGTCCTATGATCTGTATACAGTGGGAATCTCACCCTGTCTATTTTTGTTGTTGTTTCTTGAGACAGAGTTTCTCTGTGTAACAGCCCTGGCTGTCCTGGAACTCACTCTGTAGACCAGGCTGGCCTTGAACTCACAGAGATCCCCCTGCTTCGGCCTCCCGAGTGCTGGGATTAAAGGCATGTGCCATCGATGCCTGGCTTGCTTTATATTTTGCCACACTTCAACAGGTGGGGAGGCACACCCCTTTAATCCCAGCACTCAGGAGGCTGAGACAGGGGAATCTCTGTGAGTTCCAGGACAGCCAAGGCTACACAGAGAAACCCTGTCTACCCCCCCAAAAAAAAGACCATTTTGCCACACTTCAGTCAAACTGAGTATTTGTGTGGTAGAGAATGACTTACAGCATTAAAGTCTACTCCTAAGAAGCACAAGCTTTAAACCACATTGTCATAAATACTAATATTTTGTATGTATTATCTAACTAATTTAAATAACAGAGACACTTCCTAGTTATTGTCACTAATCTGCAGGAAACTAATAATATGCCATTTTACACTGTTTAAGGTGTGAAAAGTATGTTTTCTTGTACCTCAAATCTTGTTTCTTATAATGTAGAGGTGATACAGCAATATGCTCATTTATATTATAGGTCACACACATATACATTTAATACACACACACACACACACACACATTTAACATGTATCAAACAGACTTGTGATTGACAAGAAAAAGCAAGTGTATTCTGTGCCATATCCTGCCATCTCTGCATTTGGGAGGTGAAAGCAAGATATCACTTGTTCAGGGTCACTTGCTGCTTTGTAGCAAATTCAAGGCCAGGTATGCTACATGAGACTGTCAAAAAAAATTTTTTTTTTTAAATAGGAGCACTTGTTTCTCTAGCAGAGGAATTGTCCAGTCTCCAGCACCAACATGGTGACTCACGGTTGTCTATAACTGTAGTTCCAGGGGAACCTCCAGCAGCACCGTGTTGTGCACCAACGTTCGAGCTGGCAAACACTCATGCAGAAAAAATAAAAATAAGTAACTTAAAAAAATGAAACATCATGTAGCCTGGAGAGTTAGCTCAGGGGTTGAGAATACTTGTGTTTCTGTGTCTAAGTATGCATATAATGTATAATTTGGGTAAGTATAAAATAGTATGATTTTATGAGGTTTTATCAAATAACCTTGGTGTTATTTGTTCTCATCCTCCCCCTTCTGCATCTGTATTGACCTCCCTCCCTCCCCAGTTGAAGCTGCCTCCAGTTTTTCCCTTTCCCACTTCAGGCATCTCTCTCATGCCCAATCCCCACCTGATCCCTTTATCCTTGCCCGGTTTCTGTGGTTACTCCAGGTTGTATCCTCACATCTGGAGATTTTTTTTTTTTTATTATGAAAGTATGTTGGATTTTGTCCAAGGTTTCCCTCTCCATCTATTGAGATGATCATGTGATTTGTGTCTTTAAGTTCATTTATATGATTTATTATATTATTGGCTTATGTATGTTGAAACAACCCTAAATTTCCAGGATAAAAGCAGCTTATGCCACCAGGACCATATGCCCAGTATTGGTTCCACCGACAATGAGTTTGGCCCTCCCACACAAATCATTAATCAAGAAAATGCCCCGCAGACCGGCCCAGTGACCAAGCTGGTGGTGGCATTTTCTCTCTTCAGTTTCCTCTTACTAAATGGTGTCAACTTGACAAAAGCTAACCAGTTGTCTGTCTCTCCTGTTGTCTGTTACTTTCTTCAAATAGTGTTGTTTGAAGCTTCTTTTAAAAATTGTTCTCGCCGGGCGTTGGTGGCGCACGCCTTTAATCCCAGCACGCGGGAGGCAGAGCCAGGCGGATCTCTGTGAGTTCGAGGCCAGCCTGGGCTACCAAGTGAGCTCCAGGAGAGGCGCAAAGCTACACAGAGAAACACTGTCTCGGAAAACCAAAAAAAAAAAAAAAAATTGTTCTCTTTTGTTTCTGATTCTGATTGGTTTTTAGTTTTGAGTTTTGTTTTATTGTTGTTTTTAGAGAGAGGATCTTCTACAACCCAGGCTACCTGTGAACCTCTTCTTACTGCCTCTGCATCCCACGTGGTAGGATTGCTGGTTTATTTCCCCTTGCCTGGCTTCCTCTTCCTTTTTCCCACTTGTAGTGTTTCTTGAATTCTTTGTCCCCTCTTTGGTGTTTGTTTATTTATTTATTTATTTATTTATATATTTATTTATTTGTCTTCACAGTCCTCGTGCTGGAGGAAGGCCTTCATGTTTGCTCAGGCTCCCGTTCACAGGCTCTTGTCTGGGACTGGTCTCCTGTATACATTTGGCCATTCAGTGTGTCATTTTAAGCCCATTGCTTTTCTTTTCCTACTACATTTCACAGTTGGTTTGCTGACGTTCTTGCTTATTTCGCAGCCCTTTTCTTGATGTGTCCATCTGTGTTCTCCTTCAGGTACCATAGGTGGATTCTTCAGAAATTTGGGGGATGTTCTCTTCTTTTCTAATACAGTTTTCCTTGTTTGGTTTATGCCTTAATTCTTATTGGATAAGGTCTTACTGTGCAGCTATAGCTGACCTTGAATTCTATGTAGACCAGGGTAGCCTTGAGCATAGAGATCTGCTTACCTCTGCCTGCTGGGTACTGAGAGTAAAGGTGTACCACTATGCCCATGCCTTATTATTCTCCTTGATGTGCAGAAATTATTAATAACAGTGACCTTTGCTGTGCTAGAATTTCTGGAGCTTCTCAAAGCTATCCCAGGAATGGGTGTAATGGCCTTTTGTAGAGGGAATTTGCTCCGCCCATGACCTTAGGCTATCTGGCCTGATAGAGGCGGTGCTTCTTACCTGCCTATATGACCACTTAAAAGAGAGGAGAAAGGGGGTACTGTGCAAGTCTTAGGTGGTGAAGACCACTCTTAGGTGGTAAAGACCAGATCAGGTGGCATGAAGCAGCCTGTGATTGGTCCCCAGCTTTCCAAGGACTCTGCAACTGGATTTACCTTATCCTGTATCAGTGAGTCTGTTTTCCCCATAGAACCCCTTAATAAATCGATATATATAGACCACTGAGGCTCTCGTTACAGCCTTTGGCCTGTGTTTTCATTGGCATTGTACCTACCGTTCAAGTTCCAATGCTCTTCCCATTGGCTCTTTGAGAGAGGCGAGTCAGAATTCAGTGTTTTGGTCAGGTCTGAAACAAGACCAGAATTGAATGTCTGATCCACTCTTAACATCCTGAGGAAGGCGCCAGAAATTTGGAGGCTATTCTCCAGTCCCTGCCTTGGCGATCTCCATGTAAGCAGGGTGTAAGCCGGTGCAGCATCATGACTTTTCCTGCTGTCTACTGCTTTGTGCTAGGAATGGAACCCAGGCCTCACATAGCCGAGCAAGTGTCTCTCCAACACTTGCTTTTCCCTTTTCTATTTTGTGTCCTAGTCTTCAGTGCTGCAAGCAGCGACAGCTGGTGAATTCCTCACAAAGGTTTATTTTTGGCACTTCCTAAGAAAAAAACAGAGACCGTGTTCATTTTAGTGCTGGAATTGTTTTCCACTCTGCTGTACTTTCAGCCACATCTGTATGTTAATTATTAATGATGGTTGTAAAGGTTTAAAACCTGAATAATTAATATACCACCATATACTTTGAGCTCTGTTTCAAGCCTGTGCACAAACCAGAAAAACTTCCTGTAGTGGTTTGAGTGCAATGGACCCAGAGCATCATATGCTGGAATACCTGGTCTCCACTGGTGAACTGTTAGTGAAGGATTAAGAGGTGTGGCCTGGTTGGAGGAGGTGTGTCATTGGGGGCAAGCTTGAGGTTTCCCCAGATCCCATAATCTGCAGTTGGTTTCCCCTGCCTTCTGCTGGTTTCTCTTCAGCTGGGGCTGAAGAATGAGCTGTGATTATCAAGAGACTAGCACTACTGACAGAACCTATTACTTTCTTAGGACAATTGCTATTTGATAGCGGGGACTGAGAAATCAGCTGTGATTAAAAATAGACCAGAAGCACTGAGGTACTAGCTTCTGGGAGTATTTCCTCAGTACACTGAGTCTAGAGAGGTTCAAGACTGAATTTCAAGCTGACAGCTGCACTTGGTAATGTATGAGTCTCCCACATGGTCCTGACTTTGAAAGCATGAAGAGGTGATGGAGAGCAGCTGGGGCTTGGCAGGATGAGAGGCCTGGGAAGGCCGTTGTCGAGCGTGCCTGCCTCATTTGCAGTGGAGACCCCGTGAATGACGGGGCCATGGAAACCGGATGTATTCAAACATCAAGACCAAGACCATCCACTACGATCAAGTCACTTCTATCCTAGAAATGCAGGCTTGGTTCAGTCTCTTTGGAGCTGTCTACCCAGGAGTGGAGTAGTTAGATCATTGAGATAGTTGTAGTTTTAGGTTTTTGAAGAACGTGGGCAGTGTTTTCCCCAATGTCTGTGCCAATTTACAGGGCCACCGAGCATCAATGTTGTTGTTATCCATGATCCTAACAGCTTCGCTTTGCACATTTCACATGAGAGTAAATTCTGAGAGTAGGCTGCAGACAGCTGAGGGAACCCTTGTGACTTTGCATTTTACTGTTACTGTCAGAAAGTCTTTTGACAAGGTGTAGAAGATCCTGCAGAGAAAGGAAGGTAGAGGCTCTACATGTGTTCACAGGCGCACACACACATGTCCAGTGCAGTCCTGTTCAGGCACAAAGAACAGAATCTTGTCCGTGACAATATAGATAGGATTATTATCTCAGACATGGAAAGACAAGTAGCACATGGTCTCAGCCATAGACAGACTCCAGAGAATTTGATGTCACTGAAGTTGAAGGTATACGGGTGTTTCCAATGGTCTAGTGACGAGGAAGAGATGCTCGGGAAGTATTGATCAGTGAGTGCACAATGCAGTTAGGTAGGAGTGGGATGCTTAGGATACTGTTGCACAGAATCGTGACAGTATACAGTGCTGGAGTGTGTATTTCAGAAGCCTGGAAGACAGGCTTTTGAGCATTTTAAATATAAAAGAAATTTTTTGAATAACATATTTAGAATTATTTAAAGACCATGAAAGGATATATCTAGTATTATCTAACAAAGTATAAATCTAATAGTATATAATCATTAGTATGTAAATCTCATTTTTATAAGTTAACATAAACAGTAAGAATATTACTGCCCTCATAGATCATTTTGAACACTATACACTAAGAAAAACAGGGGAACTGAAATGTAGAAAATTTACAAATAAGAGAAAAAAATAAAAGGTTGTGTCATGTATTGATAACACTAGACCTTTGAAGAGCACTGCAGTTGGGTCATGAATTCAAAATCTGCTTTAGGAGCACAGCAGATGCACAATACCTGAAGGAGAAAGAGAAAAAAATATTAGAATTACATTTAGTGTATTTAAAATATTCAAAATGCTGTTCTTGCTGTTTCAAAATTTGTAAATGTGTAAAATTCTTGCAATTCCATTTTATCTGTGAATTCTTCTTTATTCTGCCCTTGACTCCCCCAACCCATGCTCCGTGGTCCTTTTTCCTAGTTTCACCGGTGAAGTTAGTGCAAACTCTGAAACCTCAGTCCAGAGCCGCATCAGGGTCTCCATCTTCACGGCGGTTCAGTTTCCGGATAGCATATCCTGAGTGAGAATGTATGGAATGTGTGGCATATATATGTGTGTGTGTGTGTGTGTGTGTGTGTGTGTGTGTGTGTGTGTAAGCATACCATGCTAGATGCATCTATTTGTGGATGCCTACATTTTACATTTTATATTTCACAGAGTTCTATTCACGTAAGTTTACTAGCTCTTAGTCATTCTCTGTTCTTTTAAGAAGGGATAATTCAGGAGGTAATATAACTTCATTTTGAAGACTCCAATTGACATTACATATCAACCGCAGAAGCATTTCTAACTCTCCTTTCACCTTTGGCAAAATTTGGAATTGTGACTGCAAGCTTGTTGACTTTGGTGTAATTGTTCCATTTAATTAATTTATGATATTCACTTATTTTTACTTCAGGAACTTCTGTCATTCACAGACGTGGCCATTAATTTCTCTGTAGAGGAGTGTGAATGCCTGGAGCCTGATCAGTGGAATCTGTACAAGGAAGTGATGTTGGAGAATTACAGCAACCTTGTGTTCCTGGGTGAGGATCACGTCCACAGTGAATTATTTACTCATCGTCAACATATAAATAACTTCCTCCATTTGTAGAATATCTCATGGGAGCTTGTGCTTTTGATTGATTAGCTTTGTTTTTTTGTTTTTATATTCCTTTTTTTCTTTTGGTTTCTTGAGACAGGGTTTCTCTGTATAGTCCTGACTCTCCTGGAAGTTGCTCTGTAGATGAGGCTAGCCTCTGCCTCCCAAGTGCTGGGATTAAAGGCATGTGCTACCACCATCACAGCTGATTGATTAGCTTCCTATGCCCATTTTTAAAGGAAAAATTAGGGGAATTGTCAATACAGCTAAGAAACATTTTCTTTTTCCTTTTGTGTTTTTAACAGATTTGTTTTCAAAGTGTGCATCCTGTAGTGGCAATGTTAGAAGCTCAGTGGTGTGAGGCATGGAGCACACATGTGTTAAAGAAAATGTCCCATCCTTCAACTGTAATACTCTTCTTTGTAATAAGGTTCGGGATCTGTAGGTTGTAAATTACTCCTAAGCACCCTGTCTTTCATGGAATGTTTAAACACAGAATTTTCCACAATCATTTGCCATCTCTTTCCTTATAAGCACAGAACTGGGGTTCACAGGTTAATTTACAGGAGAAAAAAGCCAAGTGTGGTGATATTGTGTTCCCCAATATATTGTGTACCCTCATAAACTTATCTGGGGTCAGAGAACAGAAGAGCCACTAGATATAGAGGCCAGAAAATGGTGGCACACACGCCTTTAATCCTAGCATTCCAGAGGCAGAGATCCGCCTGGATCTCTGAGTTCAAGGCCACACTGGAAACAGCCAGGCATGGTGACACATGCCTTTAATCACAGGAAGTGATGGCAGGAAGCAGAAAGGTATATAATGCGTGAGGACCAGGAACTAGAGCCTGGCTAAGCTTTTAGCTTTTGAACAGCAGTTCAGCTGAGATCCATTCTGATGAGGACACAGAGGCTTCCAGTCTGAGGAAACGAGATCAGCTGAGGAATTGATGAGGCGAGGTTAGCTGTGGCTTGTTCTGTTTCTCTGATCTTTCAGCCCCAATACCTGGCTCCGGGTTTATTTTTATTAATAAAACCTTTTAAGATTCATGTTACAGCCAAGCATCTTGTTCCCTTTTCCAAACAGGTCTTGTTTTCTCTAAGCCATATCTGGTCACATTTCTGGAGCAAAATACAGAGCCTTGGATTGTGAAGAGAAAAGCACCAGCTGCCAGTCATCCAGGTGTGTAGGAATGAACACAGTAGAGCCCACAAATGACAAGTCAATTGGTAAAGTGTGTATTGAGAAGTTATGTTTTGGTGGAAATCTCTTGCTGTCAAAGGCATTTCCTGCATGATGTTTACCATAATAATCCTCTTTCTTCCCCTTCAGGAAGCTCTGTATGTTTTTACAGTGATTGCCAAAGTCCTTTATTTAACTTGTTTTTTTTGTATCTCTGTATAGTGTTTGTCTGTATTCATATTTGCATGTGTCTGGGTGCTTGTGTGCATACAGGCTCACGTGTAAATATGTGCTTGGGGAGGATCAAAGTTGATGTTAAGACTCTTCCTTGATGTCTCTTCAACCTTATTCATTGAGTCAGGGTCTCTGTCAAACTCAGAGCTAGTCTAGTCCATTTGCTTTAGGAATTTCCCAGTCTTCACTTTCCAAGCCTGGAATGATAAGCTGGACACCATGCCCACCCCACATTTACAAAGATTCTGGGTGTCCAGTCCTGTGTGGCAGGCATGCTAACCACCGAGCCGTCTTCCCAGCCCCAGTCCTTTCTTTTTGCCTGAGAGGGTCTAAGATTATTACAGACTCTGCTTTGCTTTCTATAAATCAGAAAAGGTCTAAACATTTCTAAAAGCCTTAGTAACACAGTAGCACCACAGATAAGCATCTCTAACAGGTAAGCATCTCTAACGTCATTAGTTCATTAGCCAAACTGGTTTCATCAGAGCTGTCACATGTGTGCATGTGTGTACACATGACACTGCTCATTTTGAGGTCAGCTGATAAAATACAAGAGTTGATTGTTTTTTCCTTCTACCATGTGTTTTGTGGGGATGGAGAAGAGGTGTTCAGGCTTCGGGTCAATGCTCTTTACCTTCTAAGCCATCTTGTTGGTCCGATAATGTATTTTTATGAGGGTTGGGTTTATTTTTATATTTTTTTTGCCACACACTAAATTACAGAAATTTAAAATGCCATGCTTTTGTAAGTATGTAGTCATAGCTGAAAACTACACATCTAGATAAGTTTCTTTTAGTCGATCTCTGATACTCTTACAAATTTTTATGGGTCCCAAACTCATTCTCTTTTTTTCTTATTTTGCAACTCTATTTTCTGTGTTTGATTTTTTTTTAGTGTAGACTCCTTTACATTATCTGATGATATGCTTAGCTGTACCCAGGATATTTTTTTCTAGATGACACTACTAATTACTGTATTCTTTAGGACAATGTAAGATATTAAGACACCTATGCCCTAGGTCTATTAAGAGTGAAACTGTTATGATTTGCCTATA
The DNA here is from genome assembly GCA_902168405.1 of Peromyscus aztecus. Taxonomy (NCBI): domain Eukaryota; kingdom Metazoa; phylum Chordata; class Mammalia; order Rodentia; family Cricetidae; genus Peromyscus; species Peromyscus aztecus. Next base: position 9,138 of record CABHPQ010165725.1, on the reverse strand, counting down.
AAAATATTATTCCTGATTTCAAGCCATGTGTATTTTCTTTCTTCATTGGTTACTCAATACTTGTTTTAGCCCTCTAAATGGGTGTTCCCAGAAATCGTGCAACTTACATATTTATTGACATACATGTTCCCCTTAGCTGAACTTATACCACTTATAAGTAAACTAGAAAGTTTTTCATAATTTGATTTTTTAAAGTATTTATATTATTGTTGGTAAAATAATACTCTCTTAAATATTTCATGTATATTGTTTAAAAGTGTTATGCAGCACATCTTTACAAGATTCTATAGCTTTGAAAACTGAAACTGTATGCTCAAAAAACATTCTATTTCTTCCTCCAACTAATCAATGACAATCACCATTAGCTTCCTGTTTGACATGTGTTCCAATCTGACTTTTCATGTAAGACCAAAACTACAATCTTTATATAATGTGCTTATTTCCTTTAGTAAAATGCCCTTTCAGAATTCTTTATTTAGGTGTTATATCAACTTTGGTTATTTAAAGTTAATAGTTTTCCATTATTTGTTTGTTCCACATTGTCTTCATATTCTCAGTTCAGTGGTAGATTAGGTTGTTTACACCAATATTTTCTAAATGATGCTACTGGGAATATAGGAATATAGTCTATAATTTCCCATTTATGTGATGCTTATATTGTCAAAATATAGTCAAAATTTTAATGTATTCATATTACAAATTGAGCAGTATAATAAAATATGGTGGTATGCTTTTATTGATATTTCAACCCCTTTTCAACAGGATCAAAACCCCATAAATGTAAAGAATGTGACAAGGCCTTTGATAGAAATTCAGTCCTTATTCAACACCAGAGAATTCATACAGGAGAGAGACCTTATACATGCGAAGAATGTGGTAAATCTTTTAACTATTCTTCCAGCCTTAAACAGCACCAAAGAATCCATACTGGAGAGAAACCCTACAAATGTGAAGTATGTGGCAAAGCTTTTAGCTGTTCTTCATATCTGGGTAAGCATCAAAGAATCCATACCGGAGAGAAACGCTACAGATGTGAAGAGTGTGGAAAACCTTTTACTAATTGTTCAGGCCTTGTTGTTCACCGAAGAGTTCATACTGGAGAGAAACCCTACAAGTGTGAAGTGTGTGGCAAGGCCTTTAGTGTTCGCACAACACTCTCTAAACATCAGATAATCCATACTGGAGAGAAACCCTACAAATGTGATGAATGTGGGAAGACTTTTAACGTTCACTCAACACTTTCTAAACACCAGAGAATTCACACTGGAGAGAAACCTTACAAATGCGAAGAATGTGGCATGGCCTTTAATGTTCGCTGCATTCTTTCTAAACACCAGAGGACCCATACTGGAGAGAAACCCTACAAATGTAAAGAGTGTGGCAAAGCCTTTAACTGTTCTTCCAGCCTTCACCAACACCAACAAATACACAGAGGAGAGAAACTCTACAAATGCGATGACTGTGACCAGGCCTTTAGCTGTTCTTCTTACCTGTATAAGCATCGGCGAATCCATAGTGGGATGAAACCCTACAAATGCAAGGAATGTGGCAAGGCCTTTTACTGTTCTGTAAACCTTATTTACCATCAGAGAATTCATACTGGAGAGAAACCATATAAATGTGATGAGTGTGGAAAAGCCTTTAGCATTTGCTCAACTTATATGAAACACCAGCGGATACATAGTGGAGAAAAACCCTACAAATGCAAAGAATGTGAGAAAGCCTTTAATAATTGTTATAATCTAATTCAACACCAAAGAATTCATACTGGAGAGAAACCCTACAAATGTAAAGACTGCGGCAAAGCCTTCAATTATACTTCAAGCCTTGCTCAACATCAAAGAATTCACACTGGAGAAAAACCCTACAAATGTGAAGAATGCGGTAAGGCCTTTAATTCTTCTTCAAACCTTAAACATCATTGGAGACTTCATACTGGAGAGAAGCCCTACAAATGTGAACAGTGTGGCAAAGCCTTTAAAAATTGCTCAGGCTTTACTCGGCACTACAGAACTCATATTAGAGAAAATGCAGATTAGTGGCAACACTGTCAAAAAGCCTTCAATAATTGTTTATTGATCCTTCAACACTAAATAATTCATGAGAGAGAAATTGTAGAAATGAAAGGAATAAGGGAAGACCTCTAATAACAGTTCAACCCTTATTCAACATCCAACATTTCTTTCATACCAGAAAAATCTCATAGTGGTGAAGAAGATGACTGTGTTGAGCAGTCTATACTTATGCAACATCAAAAATTTACATTTTAGAGAATCACTATAAATGCAAGTAATGTGGGCAATCCTCATTAACCATGAGTGAATTATAATCAAACTTTATACATGCATAATGACTTGGGAAGGAACAGTAAAATATGTAAAACTGAGAAAAGCTACTAGTAAAAAGCACTGCGTAAACAGTGTTGCAAGACGTTAGTCATTATGTAGACCTTAAGAGATGTAAGGGAATGATCATAGACAAACTTCATGAACTGTATGTATAGAATTTAACAAAGCATGAAATATTGCTTATAATTTCTAGGGGAATTTTTGTTGTGATAGAAAAACTCATTACAGACTTTGGGGTCATGCAGATAACTCAAATCTGTGAGGATATCAGTATGTTATAAATCCAAATTATAACATAGACTCAATTTTGAAAAAATGTAAAGATCACAACTGCTAGATAATTTTATCAGAAGAACATGACGGAATCCTGAGGCTTGAGAGTCTTTTTTTTTTTCCCAGAGATCATACAATACATTATGGAATATGAAGTTTAGTGACTTTTGTAAATAAAAATAAGTGGTTCTTAATGCATTGTTAATGTTGTGTATAGAATTACATTCTGCTGCAGACATTAAAATAATATCTACCTTAGTGAGGTATGATGGCTAATCTTGGCTGTCCACTTGACACATCTCGGAAGAGGGAACCTCAATTACAGGATTGTCTCTGTCAGATTGGCCTGTGAACATGACTGTTACAGTTTCCTGAGTACAACTGATATAGGAGGTCCCAGTCCACTGCGGACAAAACCATCCCGAGGCTATATGGGCCTGGGCTGTATAAAAAAGGTAACTGAAAATGAGATGGGAGTAAGCCACTAAGTAGCATTCTTTCATGATCTTTGCTCTGGCTCCTGCCTTCACTTCCTGCCTTGGATTTCTTCAGTGATGGACTGTAATGTGTAAAATGAAACCCGTTCTTACCCAAGTTGCTTTTTGGTCATGGGGTGTGTCAAAGTAACAGAGAAACAAACTAGAAGGGATCTAGGTAACATTTTACTTACACACTACTGAGGATTAGTGGGATAGTCTGTTCCCAATGTTAATGTGCTTCAGGTAATTTGTAGCATAGTATATTTTATGTTATATCATTATTCATCCACCTATCAATTACTTTCATATCTTGTGTTTTATAGAAATAAAGTTACACCCTTTTTGACTCTTGTATTTTATATCAAATTCCATCAAAGATTTTTACTGTAGAACCTCTTCAGCATAACAGTGCACACACTGCTAGTAGTCATTCATATCAGCGGAACTATGCAATTGTAATATGAATTTTGGCACTAAACTAAGGGAACTTGAGAATAAAAGGGGATTGCTCAAATACAGGCTGTCTCAGTTAGGGTTTCTATTGCTGTGAAGAGACACCATGATCATGGAAATCTTAGAAAGGACAACATTTAATTGTGGTGGCTCACTTACAGTTCAGAGGTTCAGTCCATTAGCACGGTACATGGTGGTGTGCAGGCAGACATAGTGCTGGAGAGGGAGCCGAGATGTCTACATCTTGCAGGCAACAGGAAATGGATGGTCTCACTGGGTGTGGCTTGAGCATATATGAGACCTCAAAGCCTGCCTTCACAGTGACATACTTCCTCCAACAAGGCCACACCTCCTAACAGTGCCACTCCCTTTGGAGGCCATTTTCTTTTAGACCACCACAGAAGGTAATTTTGAAATAGTTCTCATTATCAAAGCCAACCACATATTCTGAAATACACACATACCCCTGATCTTCACAGAGCTCATTTCCCTGAAATGATTGCTTTTCAGTCTTTTGATGCTAATTCTAATATTATTGTTAGTCTTGCATCACATAATGCATTGTTTATAAAAGAATGAAGGTTTATTTTACCAACTATGTGCTTTTAATCCTGTCTAATATTTTTTAATCATTTTCAGAAATTGCCCTTAAATTATGATACCAGAACAAGAATACTAGGATACATATCCATTTATCATTACATCTCATTTTTTTAAACTTATTCCTCCTTTTCATTTTGGTAAGACACATCTTAATATTTGATGTTTATTGAGATACTGTGTTGAGGTGAACACAGGGAAATCTTCATATAGATTATTGTTAGAAACAACAGAAACAAAATAATCTTCCCTAGCAATAAAAAAACTCAGAATGGGATTCTTGCTTTTTTTGAAAAAGAAAACTGATGAAATAGTGTGAAGACACTTCAGAACAAACACTGAGCTTATGGAGACAATGTTCCTTTTCCTAGTTGTCTTATTCTTTGGTGTTCATTTTAACCTGCAGCTGTATGTGCATCACAGTCATTGTCCTTTGTAACCAATAATATGGCTCTCATTTTCTCATCTTCTCACTCAACTTCATCTCATCAGAAATGACTGTTTCTGATGTGTACTTTCAATTACTCTAATATAAGGGTAGTTTTATTTAGGGAATCATGGCACTCTTCATTTTAAGTGCTTATTCCTAATTGACTCAAAGTAACTGCAGTTGTGTGTGCTGTAGAATATGGTTTTGGTATATTTGTCAATTATATAATAAATGAAATTAGCAGATCTGGCTCCTCAAACATTTATGATTTTCATGGTAAAGATATTTAGGATCCTTCAGATTACTGTGTTATTGGATTGCAAATTATGAGCTGTCAGTATCTTGTAGTGATATTGAGTGCTTCCCATGTGTACTAGCTATTCGTATGTCTCATTTGGAGAAATAATTCCTGCATAATGTCCAATTTTGAACTGAATTATTTTAGCAATTTTTGTTATGTTGTTTGACAACACTATCATCTGAATTAACCATTGAGTGATTCATTTTGGACAAACATTCACCATTGAATTCTAGAACAGATGGAATGCACGTACTCCTACACATTGCATAGATTTTGGCTGTTTCTACCAGGTAATTGTTAGGGAAAAATTAATTAGTGAAAATTAATTAGTTCCAGAAGCTTCTCTGGAACCCCAAAGTTACAGTTTTTCACTCTCCCCTGGTCTTCTTTTACTGTTTGCAATCTAAAATCCTACACTGCTGGTATTTTTCTTGGTGGTAGTATGTGAAAGAATACTGCCTTCACAGCAGTCTTTATTATGGAGTTAGGCTCAAAGCATTTACATTCTGTGTTTTCAGTTTCCATTGTTTTGTTTGTGAGTGGGGTGCCACATATACCAAACTTGTTTCCAACTTGCTCTGTACCTAAGGATGACCTCAGCCCTCTGATGTTCCTGTCTCCAGTACCCAAATGCTGGGATTCCCAACATGTAAAACCACACTTGCTTTTTTTGCAAGCACCTTTAGTTTGAATTTCCAAATACTCAGACCATAAACACTTTTTCACATATCCATTATCTGTTGGCACTTTACATTTTAAGAATTTTCTTTACAGAACATTTGCCTATTTTTTTAAATCCATGATTTGCTTTTTGTTGTGAATTCTTTTGTAGTACTCCATAATATCCTGGATATTAAACTTCTGTCTGATATAGTTGGCCAAGAATTGTCCCTACTCTTCATCTGTTATTCTCTCTAGTGTTGTTTCCTTTGCTGTGCAGAAGCTTCTTAATTTCATGTAATCCCACTTGTCAATTCCAGTGATCATTTCTTGTGTTACTGGACTCTGGTAACTTATCCCTGTAACTTAGAAATTTAAAATCTTTGATCGTTGATTTTTCTCAGCAGGGTCAGATATGTGGATCTACTTGTATTCTCCTCCATATAGAATCTAGGTTTCCCAGCATAAGTTATTAAAAAGGTATTTTGGGGCTGGAGAGATGGCTCAGAGGTTAAGAGCACTCACTGGCTGCTCTTCAAGAGGTCCTGAGTTCAATTCCCAGCAACCACATGGTGGCTCACAAACATGTAGAATGAGATCTGATACCCTCTTCTGGCATGCAGGCATGCATGTAGACAGACCACTATATACATAATAAATAAATAAATCTCTTTTACGAAGTTATCTTCTTCAGTATATATATATTTTTTAGCTTTGTCAAAAACTGGGGCTGTAACCATTTGGTTTGTTTCTAGATCACACACAAGTCTCTCTCTCTCTCTCTCTCTCTCTCTCTCTCTCTCTCTCTCTCTCTCTGTTATTTTTGTTTTTTGAGACAGGGTTCATCTATGTAGTATTGGCTGTTCTCTGTAGACCAGGCTGGACTCTCACACTCAGAGGTTTTCTCCCTCTATCTCCCAAGTGGAGGGATTAAAAGTGTACCCCTCCACTGCTCAGCCCTTGATCTTGTATTTTATTCCATTGGGCTACATGTCTTTTTCTGTGATATACCTTGCAGTTTTTGTTACTGTGGCTTTAACTTTTGTGTAATGTAAGTTGAGGTTGGACATTGTGTTACTTCCAACAATGTTCTATTAGAGATTGCTTTAGTGATTCAGAGACCTTTGTGCTTCCTTGTGAATCTTTAAGTTGCTGGATTTTCTATTTCTGTGGTCACTTTCATTGGAGGTTTTCCATCACTTCTTACAACCACTTTCTAAACTTCTCAAGTGATTCTTCCATTGCTCTGTTTATCTAATTTTCTATCTTTGGTGCATTTTAGAGATGTCTAAATAACTACTAGTTATGAAACATTTTTACATTTCTTGACTTAGGGAGTCTTCCATGTTCAACTTTGTCATTTGATCTTTTAACCTTTCTGAGAATTTGGTCAGCTCTTCCTTCTTCCTTTGCTGAATATTAAAGACCTCATTCATGGTTTGGTATCTGGTGATTGATTCCCCATTCCTTTGATGATAAGATCCCTCTGATCACTCATATGGAAGAACCCTTGATGGGTCTTGAGGCTGTTATTCCACTGGGGTTCCTGGGCAGGATCTTTAACATCTGTGGCCCAAACCCTGGTAGAAATGGGATGACCTCTCCCAAATGGCCACGGCAGCCTGCCTAATTATCATCCTTTTCCCCTAGGAAGAGAATGTCCTGGATCAACATCTAGTTCATTTTGTATTCTCAGGAACATAATTCTGAAGCTGCCTTGTTACTCAGGGTATAATTGCTTCTCTATCCTGAGTTGGGGGTAGTGAGAGAAGTTCAAGACAGATACCCTTGGTTTTCTGAACTGAGGAGCAACTTCAGGATCAGGGAAAATACCGGAATTGAACATCCTGGATCAAGCCTAATGTGGAGGGAAATCCTGCCAGACAGATGTCACTTGTACACTCAGGGTGCATCATCCTCCATCCTTAAAATGAATTCTCTCAGGGCAGGGCATAGCCTGAAAAATCCCTTTAAACAACATGGAATAACTCTGAGTAGGGCGTAGACTGATCTCAACACTTCTAAACAGATGGCATATGGCCTGAACAGGGCTCAACCTTGTATCCTATCTATTAACTTTCCAGTGCTAAACTCCTATGTGATAGCACCTAGGTAGGGCAGTGTGATAGAACTAATTTCCCAAATTACAGCCTTAAATCAGGCTTAGAGCTTCCATTCATCTGGTAAACTCTGGAGGGTTCCCCTCTGGACTCTACTCAAAAAGGAATTCCCTTTGTTCTTGCTGAATTGCCTCCATAGTCCAGGTTCCCCGCTGGGAATGGCCATCATTATTAAAAGACTTGATATCCAGAAGTGTGTCTCTGTGCATCTGTATACAGAACCTGGGAAGAATTTTTAATATTTAAAATATTCTGTAGCAAGCAAGTTTTAAATCTCAACATACAGACTCAAAGTAAGCAGTAAATCTAATAAACATTGCTGTCAAAGGTTCGACTCACATCCAAACATCTCATTTTGAGAACCCGAGATTTTAAATGCGGCAGCCTGACCCCCTGTGGCTGTCCATGTGCAGACATGACTTGTTTCTACCTCTTCTCTCCGGCAAACAGTTCGACACTAACCCAAGAACTTTGCCAATTACCTTCCCAGGCTTCCCGAAACTCGCTCACACGGAATTGTGGGAAATGTAGTCTCGTCCCCGGCGACGTCACAAACAAGGACTCTGGGAAGGGCGCTTCCGCGTTCCTTCTGCGCCTGTGCGTCCTGCTCTCTGGCCGTCTTCTCCAAAGTTGGGCCAGTGTCGCGGGTCCTCTTGGCGCTCTGGTAGCATCTCTGACATGGAGGTTGGTCCAGGATGCAGTGGAACCAGAGGGACGATGCGGGGTGGGCGGGTCCGAGTTGGAGAGAGCGGTCCCGGGTTGGTGGGGGGCGGGAAGAAGCTGAGTGGGAGGTGCTGTGCTGACCTAGGCTGGGCCATTGCCTCTGGGTACAGGTCAGCGCTGGGGAGAGAGGCTGATGGGGATGGTGCAGGGAGCCGCCTTTCCGTTAGGATGCGGCTTCCTTAGTCTGTCCTGCCCTTCTGGGACAGGAGAGCTGGCTCAGAAGCCCAGGAGTGGAGAAGGGTGATAGGTGTAGGATTGCCCCGGTAGGGTGCATCTGCTGACAGCCTGTCTCAGAGGTGTAGAAGCATGCCGTTACTAGATAACGCTGTATCGATGGCAGCTCTTCTCGTGAAGTTCTTGGCTTATTTGGAGTAAGTGGAATTTCTGGGCCCTCCTGTGCTTATAGCCTGCTAGAATTTTGTCCGAGGACTCTTGGTGTATTGTAAGTGTGATAGTTGTTTCTAATTGTCAACCTGACACAACCTAGTGTCTCTGGGAAGAGATTGTCAATGACCATTTGTCTAGATAAGGTTAGCCTTGGGGATTGCCTTGATTACTTAATTGATGTGGGAAAACTCTGCCCCACTGTGAGCCTCACCATTCCCAGAGTTTGGGTCCTGGACTGTATAACAAGGAAGAAATCAAGCTGAGCCCTGGGAAGCGTGTATGCATTCCTTCTCTCTCCATTCTTCTGCTGATGTGACTGGCCGCCTTGACATCTTGGCCGTGGTGGACTCTAGTCTAGAACTCT
>CABHPQ010165724.1:0-19910 GCA_902168405.1 Peromyscus aztecus | reverse complement strand
ACAAAAATTCTTAATAAAACACTTGTAAACCAAATCCATAAACATATCAAAAAGGTTATCCATCATGATCAAGTTAGTTTCATCCCAGAAATGCAGGAATGGTTCAACATGCACAAATCAATAAATACAACCCACTGCTGTGGATATTGCTCTGTATAAATAAAACACTGATTGGCCAGTAGCCAAGCAGGAAGTATAGGCGGGACAAGGAGAGAGGAGAATTCTGGGAAGTGAAAGACTGAGGCAGAGAGACACTGCCAGCCCCGCCATGACAAGGGAGATGTAAGCTACCGGTAAGTCACGAGCCACGTGGCAAAGTATAGATTAATAGAAATGGGTTAATTTAAGATATAAGAACAGTTAACAAGAAGCCTGAGCCATTAGGCCAAACAGTTTGAATAATATTAAGCATCTGTGTGTTTATTTTATAAGTGGGCTGTTGGACTGCCAGGGCTTGGCGGGACCCAGAGAGAAAACTCTCCAGCTACAACCCACCATATAACAGACTGAAAGGCAAAAATCACATTATAATCTGAGTCAACACAGAAAAGGCCTTTGACAAAATCCAGCATCCCTTCATGATAAAAGTCCTGGAGAGACTAGGGATACAAGGGACAGACCTCAACATAATAAAGGCAGTTTACAGCAAGTCCACAACCAACATCAACCTAAATGGAGAGAAACTCAAAGCATTTCCACTAAAATCAGGAACAAATTAAGGTTGTCCACTCTTACCATACATATTCAATATAGTACTTGAAGTCTTAGCCAGAGCAATAATACTAAAGGAGATCAAAGGTATACAAACAGGAAAGGAACTAGTCAAAGTATCTTTATTTGCAGATTATATAATTTTACATATTAAAAAAACCTAAAGATTCCACGAGGAAACTTCTATAGTTGATAAATAGTTTTTAGCAAATTAGAAGGATTCAAAATTAACACACACAAAATTTAGTAGCCTTCCTATGTACAAATGATGAACAGACTGAGAAAAAAAATCAAGGATGTAGTACCTTTCTTTTTTTTTTTTTCATAATAGCCTCAAAAGTATATTGGGATAACTCTAACTAAACAAGTGAAAGATTTGTATAATAAAAACTTTAAGACACTGGAGAAAGAAATTGAAGATACAAGAAGCTAGAAAGATCTCCCATGCTAATAGACTGAAAGGACTAATGTTGCTAAAATGGTCATTATACCAAAACTAATCTACAGATTCAGTGCAATCCACATCAAAATTCCAACACAATTCTTCACAGAAATTGTAAAATAGTTCTCAACTTCATATAGAAACAACCTCCGCCCCCAAATCCAGGATAGCTAAAACAATCCTGAATAATAGAATAACTGCAGGAGGTATCACCATCCCAGAGTTCAAGTTGTACTACAGATCTGTAGTAATAAAAACAGCTTGGTATTGGCATAAAAGTAGACATGTTAATCAATTGAATCAAATTGAAGGGCACCATATATCTAAGGGCACCTGATTTTTTTTAACAACAAGCAAAATAAGCAAATAAGTAAACATTGGAAGAAAATACAGTATCTTCAACAAATGGTGCTGGTCAAACTGACTGATGTTTGCAGAAGAATGAAGGCAGATCCATGTCTATCACTTCGCACAAAACTGAACTCCAAATGGATCAAGGACCTTAACATAAAACCAGATACCCTGAATCTGATAGATGAGAAAGTGGGGAATAGATTTGAAGTTATTGGAACAAGAAAGATTTTCTGAATAGCACATCATTAGCATGGGCACTAAGACCAACAATTAAATGGGACCCCATGAAGCTGAAAAGCTTTTGTATGTCAAAGCACAGTATAATTTGGGCAAAGCAGTAACCTATGCAATGGGAAAAGATGATTACTAGCTATACTAGTTTTATATATATATATATATATATATATATAAAATCTGATAGAGAGTTCATATCTAAAGTATAAAACTGAACATCAAAAAACAAATAACCCAATTTAAAAATGGGGTACAGAACTAAACAGAGAATTCTCAAAGGATAAAACACAAATGACTGAGAAACACTTACAGAAATGTTCATCCTTCTTAGCCATTGGGAAGATGCAAACTAACACTACTTTGGGTTTTCAACTTACCCCAGTCAGAATGGTCAAGATCAATAAAAATGACAGTACATGCTGGTAAAGATGTGGTAAAAGCAGAACATTTACTCATTGCTCGTGGGAGTGAAAAACTAGTACAGTGACTATGGAAACCAGTATGTCAGTTCCTCAGGAAACTGAGAATTTATCTACCTCAAGATCCAGCTATGCCACTCTTGGGCATATAACTAAGGGATTCTACAGCCTACTACAGAGATACTTGTTTATTCATGTTCATTGCTGTTCTATTCCTAATACCCAGAAACTGGAAACAGACTAGATGCCTATCAACTGATGAATGAACAGTAAAAATGTAGTACATTTATACAACACACTATTATTCAATAGTTAAGAAAAGTGAAATCATGAAATTGTCAGATAAATCGATGGAGCTAGAAAATGGGAAACTGCAATAGGAGGGTTAAATAGGGGTAGGGATAGGAGAGAACAGTAAAGGAAGAAATATGGGGAGGGACAGGTAACACTAAAGGACATTTGAAAAGCATATGAAAACTTCCAACTGTAGAAGCTTTCTGAATACATACATATATAAAAGGAATCTAAATAGAATCACCAAATATTAGGCAAGACAATATCCCAACTAGACTTTTAATGACACCCAGTAAAACCTCCAATACCAGGATTGGATCTTGTTGAGATGTATTGCCAAGGCTATTGGCTACTTTCCACAACCTGATGCTAAGGCCCTATGGCTAAAGAAAACACATGTGTCGTCGAACATGGAGGCATCAAGCTGATGTCTAACTAGAAGCTTCACCCCTAGTGACTAGCATTCATGGTACTGGAGAGTACTCCACATGTTACAGAAGGATTAGTGCAAATCATCAATATCTTCCAGCTATAAACTTTGCAACCCTCAACAGTGACCTGTCTCCAAGTTATATATTTTTGTGTAATAGTGGCACAACTGTTATGGGAGTAATCAACTACTGTGTGATTGGACTTAAGGCCCACTCCACGAGAAGGAACCACATCTGACACTGATAAATTGGCCAAGAACCTGAGAATAGATAGGTCATGGGCACAGGGGAAAACCTAATACTATATTATTCTGCTAAAGAAAAAAGACCAAAAAAAAATGACTTCTAATGATATACCACTATACCCATAGATCAGTCCCTCACTCAACCCACATCAAGAGAAGCTTCTTCGTGTAGCAGGTGGGAAACTAGTGCAGAAACATACAATGTGCAGAGAATAAGAGACTTTAGATCACTCAGTTCTAAATTGGATATCTTCATTAAATCCCTCCCCTCAGTGCTCAGGGGAAATAAAGAAGATGAGGCAGGAATATTTTAAGATCAGAGGGAATAGACAACACAAAGGAAACAGTGTCTTCCAGACACCACAGGACTGATGCATATATGAACTCAGAGACTGGAAGCATGCATAGGACCTGCACAGGTTCAAGCCACATGGGGACCCAGTGCTGAGAGGGGGAAATGGACATGATCTCCCACCCCTAACCAAGAAGTTATCTACAATTGATACATGCTGGTAATGGAAAAATTAGTTTTCTTCAATGAAGTCTTACTGGTTTTATTGACCACACTTTAGGGTAGGATCCATCCAAGAGTAATTGGCCAACACAAAGAAAACTCAGTGGTATCTTTGTAGATTTTTTTTTTGTCTCATTTTGCTTTGTTTGGGCATTTTTTTGTCTTATTGTTTTTTGCTTGCTTATTTTTATTTCTGGTGTGTGTGTGTGTGTGTGTGTGTGTGTGTGTGTGTGTTCTGCGTGTGTATCTTGTTTTTTTTTCCCTTTTTTGTTTCTATATTTTAAAGAGAGAGAACATGAAGTTGTCTGGGTAGGAGGAGAGGGGATATGAGAGCAGTTGGGGGAAAAGAAAAAGATGGTCAAAACACATTGTATGGAAAAAATTTTCAATAAAAAATCAATTTATTATATGACCTATCAAGTTCACTTCTGTATATACATATGCTCAAAAGAACTAAAATCCAAGACTCAAGGAGACAGATATTTGGGTCCTATGGTCACAGATAGTCCCAATAGCCAAAGGAATTAAGCCAAGTCTTTCACTGGATGAGTGGCTAGACACAATAAAGCAATGGAATATTGTCCCACCAAAATGAGCCAGCCCCAGAGGAACAAGTCCTGTAAGACTCCTCTTCCCTTACTCAGCACCTAGAACAGTCACAGCCACAGCCACAGAGACGAAGGTAGAAAGCTGGTAGACGTCAGAGGGAAGGAAAGGGGAACAGGGAGCTATTTAATAGGCAAAGGATTTGAATTCTGCAGATGTTTAAAGTGTTCTGAGCATGGATAGGGTGACATGTGCACCAACTGTGAGCATTCTTAATAGGAATCTCCTGTAGTGCAGATTAAAATATAGAAAAACTTCTATTATAATCGAAGCAAAACCAAAATGTATTCCCTACCAGTAGGTTGGATGAGTTTGTTGCTTTAGAAAGGATAGACATTAAGTTAATATATTATCTCTCATGTAACAGAGCAGAATTTTATAACTATACAATTTATAATTACAACTGCATATTTTAGTGTACAGTATATCCATATCATATAGTGTTGGAATATATGCATTTCCATATAGTATGTTTATGTACATATATACTTATCATACAGTCCTTTTATGTCTAAACCAGAAATAATTGAAAATATAAAATGTTATTTACTGATCAGACCAAGTAGAAATATCAGAAAATAAAAAACAAACAAACAAGACAAGAAATCCTTGTTCTCAATGTAGTCCCTCCCCTGTCTTCCCATTCTTACTGCTCTAACAGGCAGAAGAGAATGGCATGGCCTCTTACCCCGGAGTTTGAGTGTTGGCTGGCTCTTCCAAGTTCTGGGCATCATTTCTCTTCGTGTCTTCAAGACAAATTGACTGTTAATGAACTTGCAGATGCTGGAGATGCTGAAGGTAACTTGAGGGTGGATGAGGGAGAAATATTCATCTATTCCAAACTTCTGGGTTAGGAGTCCAGGGATGTACTTCTGAATATTCACTCCAGCTTGCTTGACCCTTAGCTATCCACAGAGGACACATGTCAGTCTAGGAACCAGAAAGCAACTTCCACCGTTGGCTTTCCTTTAGATGTGACATTTGGGCTTTGCTTTGTGACTCACTGGAGAAGAGGGTCAATAATGGAATAAACATAACAAAACTATCATTTTCTTAAATATTCAAATCTGCAGCTGATGTTGGAAGAGGAATGAAATAGCACGGGGCTGCTCAGAATCATATTCTGACTGCCCAGAGGCATTGAGGCTCTCAACAAAGCCAATAGTTCTTCATTCTGTGCTCTCTCTCCCCATCCCCTGCACAGCTCCTGGCTCCTTCATAAACTAGCAAAATTCTGGACTTGTCACCAGTGCATCCTGGGACCAGGACAATATTTCTCTGCTCTCTCCAGAGAATGCACAAAAGGAGCATGAAATAGGGACCTTGACATCACACATCCAATACCAGCACAGTGTCTGGGAGCCTTTACTAACCATAAGAACGCAGGTAAGCTACAGAGCTCAACTTTATGTATCATTCAGTTTTTGTTAGTCTATAACAGAAGCTGAAAGGGAAGGGAGTATTTAGAGCAGATTGGATTGAAAACAATGGCATGAGTAATAATAATGTTGTGGCATTGGAAGAATGTTGGCGTTCTTTGGGTTATAATTCTGTTTCCCACCTATGGTGTTTTGTTTTTTGATTTTTTTTTTGTAACTGGCATGATACCATCACTTTTCTATGGGAAAAGATACTATCCTCAGGTGTGTACATGTCACAGAATTCATGCTGAGCAGTCAGCTGGCAGGCGATGTGCATATGAATTCCAATAAACACTAGAGGAAATCCTAATGGCTGACTAGTTTAACACATATGTTTGACTGAATTCATCTTGCCTACATGTTCTTTCAATGACTAAAAAAAATCACCTCAGTTCACATGTCTGTATCATCTATTTCTACATCTGGTTTTGTTTTGAGGTGTTATCTCTTGCTATGCAGCCTAGGCTGACCTTGAACTTAACCCTTGCCTCAGCCTCCTGGGTGCTGTAGTGATAGATGTGTGCCATCATACCCAAGCTTCAGTTGAAAGATACCTGGGAAATTGATAGCAGTCAAATTTAAATGGCCTTGCTCACAGCCCCAACAGAACACAGCAGGAAGTGAAGCACCATGGGATTGAGAATCAGCTGTGCTCACAGTGGGTGGTGGGTCACTTTTAGGACCATGGCTACAGGGTGCATTTTGATGCCTTTTTCTGGAGTTAATTTTAAAGTCTTCCTCCAGCCTTTCTTTCTGACCATAAACTTTCCCATTTCTTCACTGGTTCAACTTCCTTGCTATATTTACCTGAATAAGAACATGCATTTTGGAAGAGTCTACAACATGAAATGAAGTCAGTAGACCCTCCAGGGCAAAGTCTAGTCTCTTAAGCCCTGTGAACTCGGGGATCTAAAGTCCTTACAGGACATGACAGTGAACTGAGCTCCCCACCCCTGGCTTAGCCCCCAGCCCAAGCTTCTGAGAGGAAGGGACTTACTGCTTCATCAAAAACAAGGTGGAAAGGAAAAGCATTGCAGAACACCTCCTCTTCAATCCACAGCCTCTCAGGATAGACAGGCTGGAAGGCATCCCTGAGGGGCCCTGGACACAGAGAGAGAAAGCTCTAGTGAGAGGCCCTGGCGGAGGCACTTGGACAGGGTTAGAATCTTAAGTGTGTGAGGAGCAAAGTGTGATTCCCACTCCTCAGCACAGGCTCCCTCAGCATCTCCAGATGGCCACAGCAATTCTCTTCCAAATTAAAACAAACAGAAAATTTGCGACCAGGTTGAGAAGCCCTCCTGCCCCCTGCCAAGTTTCTGCCCGCTGCTGAAGAGTTAGTTTCGGGGCCAATTGAGTATGTCTCACCATGAAAACAGAGCTGGCATTGAAATGGTGACAAGCAGACAATGAGCCAGGAGAGGAGTGAGTGTGTGCCCGGGCCGGCAGCAGGGACGTTTGCCATGGAGCATTGTAGACTGACAGTTTAGGGTGGCACGTGAAAATTTAACCAACAGTCCTATTTGGCAGGGGGTGCAGATTCTCAATGGAGCCTTTTTGATATGAAAATCTCCTAGACAAAGGATGTCAACTGTGTTTGCCACAGCTTGAAGGACTCAGAATGCAGCTCTTTGAGCCCTGCAGACCCTCTCCCAAATGTCTGTCATTTGACCTACCAGGCCATGACAAGGAACATCTAGCTCCCTTTTTCCACTGGGTTGGAGCTCTGATTCTGACTTGAGTGTCAGGTGCTGGGTGTCAGTCTAGCTCAGTGCCCCAAGACCCAACGTGTTGAGCTTATCATCTTTACTTTGTGAATGGAAAACTGGACAGCATTGTCCCATGTCGCAGCTCCTCAGAGAGAGACAGAAATGTGCTTTCTTGATTCTTGCCCTCTGTCCTTCGTTCTGCTGGCTGGCTGTGGTTAGCCACAGATTTCCAGTCCAGAAACACACCACAGTTAATAAGGCCTGGGTCCGGAAGAGATGCAGAATTTACTGTGCCCAGGACATCTGTGCCCAGCCTCCTCTTCACAGGCACCTCCTGGGATGAGCCCAAGCCAGTGAGTGGCTTTCCTGATCACAAAGATGATGGTGTCTCCATGCTACCCAGTACAAACAAAGGAGCTTCTGTATGGCAAGTTAGAAGCTGATTTTAAAAGTTAAAAACCGCTGGGCGGTGGTGGCGCCCACCTTTAATCCCAGCACTCGGGAGGCAGAGCCAGGCAGATCTCTGTGAGCTCGAAGCCAGCCTGGGCTACCAAGCGAGTTCCAGGAAAGGCGCAAAGCTACACAGAGAAACCCTGTCTCGAAAAACAAAACAAAAAACAAAACAAAACAAAAAAGTTAAAAACCACAGTTGCTGAATCCAAGCTCCAAAGGAATCAAGGCCTCAAAATTATAGGGGGCTTTACCCCATTTGCCCTGCAAACCAGACTGTTGTTGTTATCTAAGCGCTGGATCCAAGAGAACAGCACACTCACCTTTTCCAAACACGACTGATGCCTTCGCATCCCTGTGAGATTTCTCCCCAGGGCCAACAGAGATGCTCAAATATTTCTCCTTCATCGTACAGAGCGTTGTCTTGAGAGCCTGCAGAGGGCGGGGAGGGAAGAAAGCACAGGCACCTGGTCACAGGACTGGGGAATGAAGAAGCCCTGCTTGCTGCTGCTGGGCCCATTTTTGTGCACTGAAGAGTGTTGGTGGCCGGAGGGACAGTGTGAGGGCTGGGGAGATCAGTTCTATCAGGAGCCTGGAGCTCCAAGGTGTACTTGCTAGTTAATCCTCCAGTCCTTTCTCTATCAAAGGAAGCAAGAAATTTTTACAAGATCTCCGGGGAATGCTTAGAGGCTCGTGATTTCCTAAGCGTAGCTCTGAGACTATGTCCCAGGGTTAAGTACAAAATGTGGCAAAAGCAGGTTGGAAAGGTGCTCACCAGAGTCTCCCTTTACAGTAGCAAAAGATTTGGAGCAACGGAAGATACACAGCAGTGGGGTAGTTAACCATGCCAAGAAACACTTCCCAGGGAAGATGTTCACATACAGAATGGGCAGCCTCTTGAGACAGGAGATGACTCTCCCTAGGGCAATAAGTGCATGGCTCTTGGTGGCCCATGAGCTGATCACACAGCACACACAGTCCTCCCCTAGATCGATGAGTCACTCTCAACTTGGGTCAAGGGGGTATGCAGAGGGTTTGTGGACTCCTTACTGGTTCAGGCTGCTGACACATTTAAAAACGACCAGGCCCAATAAAGATAATCTCAGCGGCCATCCAGTTCTCACTGTAAGATCTACTAGGCCAGCAGCATGGCGGCACTCATCTCATGGAGCCTCCCCGAATTGTAGGAGCTCTTTCTCATGTTTCCCTGATAAACCGGTGTTCATTCTGCCCTCTCCGGTGAGTGGACCCTGACAGCTTTGCATGCTATCAAATATAACCCTGGGCTGTGAAACGTAACCTCAGGCTCCAGGAGTCATACTCTGTGTGTTTGAACAGGCTACGTGGATTCAGAAAGATTTTAACCTAACACACGAGGCATCTAAACTGGCAATGGTCACCTTATGTGCTGTGGCTGAGGTGGTCAAAGATGAGCTCTTGACTGCACGCTGGACCTGTAACTGGTTCCACCTGCTAAGTGGACACTGAAGACCTGACAGGTCCACTCATCGCAAGAGGACTGCGAAAGAAGATACCAAATTCCAACTTCAAATCCTTTATCTTGGTTTGTTGTTGAGGGTTTTTTTTTTGTTTTGTTTTGTTTTTGTTTGTTTTTTGTTTTTTTGTTTTTTTGTTTTTTCGAGACAGGGTTTCTCTGTGTAGCTTTGCGCCTTTCCTGGATCTCGCTTGGGAGACCAGGCTGGCCTCGAACTCACAGAGATCTGCCTGGCTCTGCCTCCCGAGTGCTGGGATTAAAGGCGTGCGCCACCACCGCCCGGCTTGTTGTTGAGGTTTTAAAAGAGAGTTCTTGTTCTTCATCCCAGACTGGCCTCAGACTCATAGCAATTCTCCTTCCCCAGCATCCCAAGTGCACTATAGGTATGAACTATACCTATACCCAGCTTTGACATTTCTACATGTGAACATTTTATAGGCTAAGGTATGTACTAGAAAGTCTGCATTAAGTTAACCTTGGCTTTGTGATTCTCAGCAAAAAGTGATTTTTATCCCCAGCTCTAGTCAGGGGACCTGGGCAATGCCAGGAAACAATTTTGATTGCCACAGCTGAGTGGCAGGGTTCTAGTCACATTGGATAGACAGAGGTCTGTGATGTGGCGAAGGATCCTACAAAGTGCAGCCCCTCACAACCCAGAATAATCTGGTCCACAGTGTCAAGAAAGCCAGACCTGGGAGAGCTCGCCTTGAATTCCACTGTTCAAGGCCCGCTTATTTGTGTTGTTCGCATAGACCGTTCCAGGACAAGCAGCCGTCCTGGGGAAGCTATGCTCTCTGAAGCCACAGCAAAGACAGTAAGTACCTCTTGGTCTGTGTGGATGTCCTCACTGTTGTGCGGCCTGTTGGCCTTTGCCCTTCTCGTCTGTCTGCGAGCCTTCTGCACAACCAGAAACACGACATGCTCCTTCTTCCCTGTCCTCTCCACCTCTTCGTTCATGTCAAGGATGCTCATGGTCACATCAGTGTCAAAGAAGTCCTTGGCCACGGCTTCGATGATGCCTGCAGCAGAACGACACCTGTGGGTCAGGAATGGCAGGAGGCAGCACACACCAAGCATCACTGACATATCCACACGCACAACTTTGTGAGTTTTCTTTGGTTCACTGCGCCCATGCCGCGCCTCAAGACAGACAGCCTATGATGACTCAAGGGGAAGATTATTCAGGGATTTAAGTTCTGAGAGTCTGAATACTAAATATGTCCCTGTCCTTATGATTTCTACCTCAATGTCTGTTCATGCTTTTCTTCCAGAAAGACATATAACTCATTAGACAAACTGTAAATGGAAGCAAAATTCCACTGGAAATGCATTAAAGCTCATGGGTTCAAAACCATTGTTCTGGGAATCCATCTAGGGGTAAAATGTAAAATATGAAGAAAGCAAACGTGAAGCTGCCCACTGCAGTATGTAGTAATTCTACATTAGCAAAGGATCAGCGACAACCACAAATGCAGCCATGGGGCAGTTGAGGGGAGTGTGACATGAAATAGCCACCTGCCCATACAGGGCTTTAGGGCAGGAGATGGACCTCCATGGAGGAGAATGTATACTTAGAATGCAGGAGCTGTTGGGTTCAAAGCAAAACACCATCAACAAAAAGACTAAGTACCAATCCTGTTCTACAATGCTGAATTCTTTTAAAGTCAATAGATACAAACATCTCCACAGAATTATCATAGCTCTGCAAATAACTGTGTAGAGTGTTAAAGATCATGTCTTCTTCTGATGTTCTGGAAATTACTCTAAAAATCTCCAGATCCTTACGATCATGACAAAGAAGCCAGTCACTATAGGAGGTGGAGCGCTCTCCTCACAGCGGGTGTGTGGCTGCCCTAGAGAGCTCTGGGATGGGCTGATCCATGTCCTACCTGGTACAATGTGGCAGAGGCCACTTCTGTCTGAGTAGTAATGGAGAAGCATTGCCCCGTCAGTTCCTCCCTCGACTCGAAAGGACGGTGCATTCATTTCCTGATGAACAGAAACAGCACATTTCTCCAATAGGGGAAACACATTGTTTTTATTATGGTTTTTATAGACTCATTACAGATTTTTATTTTTCTAGGTTAACATACAAAATAATGAGTTTAACCATGGCATATATATATATATAGTTTTATTCTTATTCAGTCCCCTCCTAGACTGGCCCTGCACCCCCTCCAGCTGACTCCCTTTCTTCCTCATTTATACCCTTTGGTTTAATTATCACATGTATTCCATCACCTCTACCTCCCACCTCCCTTAAGATCTCTTGTTCCTCTCATGATCCCCTTTCTATTCTGTGATGCTAACACACATACACATTAGCATATATATGTACATATATATAATTAAAAATATTTGTTACTTATTTTTATTTTATGTGTATGAGTGTTTTGCCTGTGTGTGTGTGTGTGTGTGTGTGTGTAAGTGTACCACATGTGTGCCTGGTGCCTGTAGAGGCCAGAGAGGGTATTGAATTCTCTGGAACTGGAGTTACAGATGGTTGTGAGCTGCCATGTAAGTGCAGGGAAGTGAGCCCAGGTTCTCTGAAAGAGCAGTAAGCTTCCTTAATCACTGTGACATCATTTTAGCCCCTCCTTTTAAATTTTATTTTTGAGATAGGGTTTCAATGTGTAACCAAGGTTGGTCCAGAATTCTCTATATAGGCCAGGCTGACCTCAAACTCACAGAAATCAGTCCACCTGTGCCTCTGAATGCTAGATTAAAGGAGCATACTGCTACACATGGTCTGAATATGTGTAATTTTAAATCCAGGTCTGCATATGGGAGAAAACACACAGAATTTGTCTTTCTGAGTCTGCTTATTTCACTTAACATAATCATTTCCAGTTGTATTCATTTTCCTGAAAATGATATGACTTTATTTTTCTATATAGTTGCAAAAATACTCAATTGTGTGTATGTACCATATTTTCTTTGTCTATTAATTGGATTTTAGACTGGTCCCATTGCTTGGCTGTTTGCACAGTGCAGCAACAAACATGGATATGTAAATATTTCTCTAGATGACTTAGAGCCCTTGGGTATATGCCCAAGAATGGTATAGCTGTGTCATAAACTATGATTTTTAAAGTGGTGTGAAGCAATAGTATGTACCCATTAGCCCACACAGAACTACAATAGTATGTAACCTTTACTATACACATAGAACTACAATAGTATTTCTCTATTACCACACATAGAACTACAATAGTATTTCTCTATTACCACACATAGAACTATAATAGTCCCCATCATCTCTCCAGTCACATAACACCACTATTTCAGCTCCTGTCAAGGAAGTTTACCCTGTGTCTTACTCCCTGAACTATTCCATTTGGCAACTGGGCCTCACCCAGAGAAGTTAAAATGAGATTAATGAGAGAACCGTTGCTAAGCCTCCATGAACCTTAGCACTACACCATGCTGCTTCTGTATACCCCAAGGGTTATCTGTCACCACACTTGGCCTGTGACCAAGCCACATGAGCACTTTCACTCGGGAAGATTAGCGGCTCAGAGACCTCACAACTGGAAATAATCAACTCATTTTTGTTTTGAAGGCTGGTTCCACTTGAAAACTAGAACCCTCAAGAACATACAAAAAGAAACATCATTTGTCCAGAAATAACTGTAGATACTTCCACACGGCCCTCTTATGATAGGTGAGGAAAAGGTCACTAGGAGGTTCTCTGAAGGAGTAAACAGGAGGGCAAGGGGTCCTCTGCTTGTTCAGCAGCAATTCAGCACCCAAGACAGTGGGCTTTGCTCTAAACTAAGGAAGAAGTGGAGGAGACTACGGTCCTTCATGGTGCAGGGCTGCTAATGAAAATGGGTTTCTTCTTGAATTTCAAATGCTTATTTTATATTTCTAAAAGTATATTAGTGTATGTAGATTATCAGTTTCCTTCCATATTGAAATACTCCATCCTTCAGGGAAGCTTTTTAAGGAAGCAGGTAAAGAACTCAAAATAGCTTTAGGAAGTTCCTGAAACTGACCAGACTCATTAGACTCCTTCCTCCCAGAGCAAGCAATAAAGATGGCTGAGGGTCACTCTCAGACAAGTCATGCTAGAAAGAAGACTTTGAGACGACACCAGCTGCCTAGAAGAGATTTAGACTAAGCCACTTGGCGGGGACATGATCCAACTTTTGAGCTTTCTGCAGTCTGTGTAGTATGTTCCAAATTCTCAGCTTTTGTGAGCTGTCACCCATGCTGGGGTGGGCTTTGGTGATGCAGCTGTCTGTGAGTCATTTAAGCTCCTGTAAGTGACCCCTCACTCATATTTCTGTAAGTAACCCCAATAAAACTCATTGGTTCACCAACTTGGACTTGGGTGGTATCCATGCTTTGGTCTGTCATAGGCTCCCAATCTGGACTAAGTAGACATGTGTTGCATCTCCCCAGGAAAGGTCTTGTCACACAACAACAGTGTATGTTATGTTGGTATAAATATATGTTTCCATCTCTCTGTGTGTGTATTATATGTGGTATATGTGTGTATGTGCACATGTTGGGTGGTAGAGGGGTAGGGTTTAACTATTCACACCCTACTGGGTCTACTTCAGTGAAGAAATTTGACCGCAGCTGCCATGTAAGCTCTTATGATGTTGGAACTGTCTGTGTTGAACAGAGAGAAGGAAGTTCAAGGAGAAGTAATTGTTTACAAAACCTTATCTGGGTCCACTCCAGTGTTACAGGCCTTTATGCTGCCTTTTTCAATCCACATCACAGTAAGGAGGGTTATTTGCTTCCTATTTTTGTCTATGTCAAATGCCTTTGTAAAAAGTGCTTCATACATAGTGGGTACTCAATAACTACTTAGGAGCTGCCAGGATAACTCAATGGGAAAAACTCTTACTGTGAAAGTGTGAGGACCTGAATTCAAATCCCTAAAATCCACTTAAAGCCAGGTGTTGTCATGTATATAGTAATCCCGGGACTCCTACAGCAAAATGAGAAGACAAGACAGGATAATCCAGGTCCAGCTAGCCTGGTCTACACAGCAGCAAACCATGAGAAGCTTTGTGTCAAACAAGAAAGGAAGTGGGGGGGGGGGCTGGAGAGATGGCTCAGAGGTTAAGAGCACTGGCTGTTCTTCCAGAGGTCCTGAGTTCAATTCCCAGCAACCACATGGTGGCTCACAACCATCTGTAATGAGATATGGTGCCCTCTTCTGGCCTGCAAGCATGCATGTAGGCAGAACACTGTAGATATAATAAATAAATAAATCTTTAAAAAAAAAAAAGAAAGAAAGAAAGGAAGTGGGAACTGACACCTGAGGTCATCCTCTGATTTCCACATGCCCACACTCCTACACACATACACACACACACACAAACACACACACACATACCATACACATACCCACACCACACACACACATATACATACACCACACACACACACACACACACACACACACAAACACATACACATCATACACACAAACACACAAACACATACACATCATACACACAAACACATACACACACCACACACACATAAACACACACACATACCACATACACACATACACATACCACACACACCACATACATCAGATCATCAGATACACATACAAACCACACAAACACACACACATACACATACCACGTACACACCACACAAACACACATATACACACAAACACATACACATCTGACACACACAAACACACATACACTTACCCCACACACACAATGCTTTCATACTGTCTTGATCTGGAAGATGGAAAAAACAGGTTCCCCTTTGCCATAATAGTTGAGGGGGCACTTTAGCAAGCACAGTCCCATCTTATCCTCACGACCACCCTCCTGGAGTGCTGATGAACACAAGAGATAGAAATAATGAAGAAAGTTCTTGGTCAGTTATAAAGGGGCATAAAAACAAACTGTTTGAATCAACTAAGCAGGGCTCGCAGGGGCTCACGGAGACTGAAGTGACAGTCACGGACCCTGTATGGGACTGAGCTAGGTCCTCTGCATATAGGTTATGGTTGTGTAGCTCGATGTTCTTGTGGAACTCCTAACAGTGGGAGCAGGGGCTGTCTCTGACTCTTTTGCCTGCTCCTGGGACCCCCTTCCTCCTACGGGGTTGCCCGGCCGAGCCTGGATAGGAGGGTCTGTGTCCAGTCTCATTGTAACTTGTTATGCCGTGTTCAGTGGGTATCACTGGGAGGCCTGCTCTTTTTTGAGGGGAAATGGAGGAGGAGTAAATCTGGGCAAGAGGGGGGATGAGGGGGAGAACTAGGAGAAGTGGAGGGAGGGGAAACTGTGGTCGGGATGTAATGTATGAGAGAAGAATAAACAAATAAAGTAAAAATAAACTGCTTTATGTGAGTTAATGAACTATTATTTATGCTATGGATAAATATCACACCTTTACAAAAAAGCATTTTGATGTTTAAAAAGAAAATCTCGGCATTTGAATTTTCAATCAGCGCTACCAAGAACACCAGCAAGGCATGAACTCCAGAAAGACGTATCCCAGTTGGGAATTTAAGTTTCCTAACACCCCAATGGGTTAATCAGTGTTGGATGGCTCCCAGTTCTGGCTCTTGGCCCTGCCAAGCTTTGCCTAATCTGGTTGCATATGCTATTATCAGCTCAACCCCGGCCAAGAGACCTGAAGAGATATTTGAAAATCCACCCCAACCTGTTTTTTCAGCCCTTGTTCCCATCTCAGATTCATTCCGAGTCTGCATTCAGCCTTCAGAAGTACACACCCGCCCCCCACCCCTGCCCCCAAACCACCACAAGGCTAGAACTCTGACTTTTGTCAACCATTTATAAAGGAAGCCAGTGGGTATTTATGCTCCTTTTTTTCCTCTAAGAGAGCTACTGGGCCCACTAATGCCAGAGGCCATGGATTGTGCAGCTCCTCTGCTGGGGACACTGGGGAGGGCTTTCTCTTTTTCAGCCTCTTGGGACCACCAAGGCAAAGCCCAGATGGACTTACCTGGTAGGACAGTGCCAGGTAACTGTGCAGGGCATCTAGGTTTTCAATAAACTCCGTGAGACTCCCTCCCAGGGTCCGCAGCATCCTGTCGTAGCCAGACATCTTGCAGAACTTGAAGAAGTATTCGCCAAAGAGTTTCAGAATGGCTTCCATGGATACGTCTGTGGGATACACGCCCCCAGTCAGATCCCTAGAAGGTGTGGTTAATCCCTGGGGAGTCTTTATTCATAGCCAACGTGCTCAAACCCTGCTGCTGTGATACCAACTGTCTAATCCTGCACCTTCTTCATCAGCCACGTCAGGAATCGCCTCAGTGTCACAAGGCCCCATAAAAAAAAAAAAGCCGGGAGCAGTCCTGGTTAACCATGAGTCCCTACCAAGCTCACTCACTCTTTTCTCTAACCCCTAGGACAGATATTTCCCAGTGGTTCCAGAGAGAGCTGTAGAGCCAGTATACTCTCTTGACCACAGGTCCTGTGCCCAGATCCAGGTTAACTCAGGGCAGGGGAGAGAGCAGCCCCTCCGGTCTCTCCCACCACCTTGTACACCTTCAAACAACAGCCTGCCGTGGAATCGAAGGCTGACTCTGAGAACTGACTAACACTGAAATGCAAAATGATTTTTATCCAAAATTCACCTGAAAGATGAGAGCAAACACCTGTGACCTCGGCGTCCTTCTCTCTCAGCTTCACCAGGTCTCAGTTTCCCTTCAGGGTTGTTTTCATGTGAAATTCTCCATAATGATTTCCCTGCCAGTCTCCAGGCTACCCTGACCGTGCTCTCCCTGTGTGTTGCATTCTGTCTTTCGAACTATCAGGGAATTCTTATGGGCAGTAACCAAGTCCTGCTTGTTTTTTTTTTTTTTTTTTTAGCTAGATACAAAGTAAGTGATGATGAATCCCAGAGGTAGAGCTATAGTACAAGGTGGAGTGTGGCCCATGTCTCCCCTTTTCCTGTGTGCATGGTGGAGACAGGGAGTGTTTCCAAGTGTAGTCTGGAGTTCCTACAATATTCAATAATCAATTATTCTTCCCAGAGGATGCTAGGATCTTGGACACGGATGATCCTGTTAGGGTGTCCCTCTTTGTCCAAGAGAGAAATTGGGAGCGAGCTAGAGGCCAGATTTGCTGCCATGTCTCTGACTGAATTCCATGTCCTCTGTGCCATACCCCACATCCAAACAAGGTGAAGGCTTCTCTCACTATCATTGTGGACACAGGACATAGACTTCACTGCTGTGGCCAGTCTGAAGCTCCCTGAGACCATTCTCTTACTTGGGGTAGAGTTCTGACTCCTGGTGGGGCTGAAGAAAGTCCCTGGGATTCCTAGGAGAGTCACAGTTCCTGACCACATCCTCCAAAGACTGCTTCTCCCGATGGACCTGGACATCACAGTGAGAAGCTCTCTGTCCTGCCCAGCAAGTCAATGTAGAGTACTGCGGAGTGGCGGGCATGTAAAGTGGTCCCTATTCCCAAGACTCTGCTCATTTAAGATGGTCAGAACATCGAAGCCTTAGGGTACAAGCCTGAACATAGCAATAAGATATTCAGAGGAGGAGGCAGGAGGATCACAAACTTTTGGCATGCCTGGGCTACAGAGTCCATTTAAGGCTAGGCTAGATGACCTAGTGAGACCCTGTCTCAAAGTGAAAAATAAAAAGAGGGATGGAGATATAACTCAGTGGTAAGGGGTCACTTTAACACATGTGAGCCCCTAGACTCAATCCTTAA
The DNA here is from genome assembly GCA_902168405.1 of Peromyscus aztecus. Lineage (NCBI taxonomy): Eukaryota > Metazoa > Chordata > Mammalia > Rodentia > Cricetidae > Peromyscus > Peromyscus aztecus. The sequence continues at coordinate 1,898 of CABHPQ010165724.1, read as the reverse complement.
TAACTTGCATATATGAGTGCATACATACACACACACACCCCACAATAACAGATTCCTTATAGCTCTCTGTCTACAGCCAGACCTCTGGGAAGATAATTCTTATGGAATCTGAGCTTGCACAGATAAATCAAACATAGTTTGCCAAAACTACTAGCCAGGTCTTCTGAGTCTAGACAATGGTCCGGATAGAAGGGTGAGAGAAAGCCATGGCCTGTGTGAATTGCCTCTTTTGTCCCTCTTAGCTGACAACAGGTTTGTCTATGCCAGAACTCAGGAGCCACCTGCTCAATCCTAAGGGAACTGAAATACATTCTATTCAGGTCTTTCCCGACCCATGCAGACAGGTGTGGGACTGCCGCTTTCCGCTCTCCCCCACCCTTCCTGCTGCATGAATCCAGCTCATTCAAGCCAAGATGAAACAGCTGTGCTGTGTAGCTGCAGCCTGGAGCTCCATGCAGGTGCATCCTGTTACCTGCCAGGAAACATGAAGGGCTCGCTTCTCCCGGGGGAACTGTCTGTCTGGCTTGAGTTAAAGCTGAAAACCTGGGGGAAGGGGAACCCAAGATATTGGCTGGTTCGGCCCCAGCTGTTTTGTCTCTGGGTGCCCAGCACCGTCAACAGAAAAGGACCCCCATTTGAGGCTAACTTCGTTAAACCACAACCTGGGCTTCGGGGAGGGAGTTGCCATCTGGGCTGGCCTTGAGCTGCTTCTGTGGCTCTCAGTGCAGAATGCCTACCCTGACAGGGGACAAAGGCCTCTTTTTAAAGTCAACAGCTGCCACACTTTTTTATTCAGTTTCACCTCTGTGAATTCAGGATTTCACAGAGAGCCCTCTGCTTCACAGGAGACCAGGGACTTATGGAAAATGGGAGGGAAGGGGAAGAGAGCCCAAAACATAAGTCGACTTTAAAATGTTATTTGGTAGTGTGAAGAAAAGTCTCTAGGATGTGAACTTTTGCATCTTTTGTCTATGAGAGGGAAATAAAAAGGGAGGCATCTCTCTGTTTATCTGTACAAAATTAAACATCAGCAGTATAAACCAGGGTCTTTGAGACTGGTTACCTAAGGGACCTTGGTGGGAACTGGGTGGGGAGAAAAGTTTGAAAGGTCAGGGATTAGCACTTCTCGTCAGAACTCTGTGAAGAGCTCCAGCATTATGAATCAGTAAGACAATGATAGAGGAGAGCTCTGAGATAGAAAACCAAACCAAATTAACATTCAGGAAATAACCTCAGCTGTTCAGGGCTTGACTGAACTATAAAGCCAGTTCAAAGCCACCCTAGGCAGCTTAGTGAGACCTTGTCACAAAATAAAAGATAGAGGGCTGGGGACATGACTCAATAATAGAGCACTTGCCTACCAAGTGAGATGATCTAGATTCAATCCCTAATACAAGAAGAGAAAGACATTTAGACATTTTTCTCTCTCTCTCTCTCTCTCTCTCTCTCTCTCTCTCTCTCTCTCACACACACACACACACACACACACACACACACACACACACAGAGAGAGAGAGAGAGAGAGAGAGATACACAAAGAAAGAAACAAAGAAGTCATCAGAATAATATTTCAACAGAAAAATTTGGATAACAAAATTATTCAGGAACAAAATTCACCTATCTGGGCAGAGAGATGGTTCCGTGGTTAAGAGCATGTACTGCTCTTGCAAAGGACATGAGTTTGATTCCCAGTACCCATGCCAAATGGCTCAGAACTAGCTTCAAAGGATCTGATACCTCTTCTGGCTTCTCAGGCACCAGCACTCACATGCACAACACAGATGTAAACATAATTTTTAAAAAATTCTTTTTAATCTTTAAAAAATCCAGTAACATTTAAGCATAGTCTTTAGATGCTTTGTCCTAAGGCTAAAGACAGAACTTTGAGCAAATAGCTG
>CABHPQ010165723.1:0-16398 GCA_902168405.1 Peromyscus aztecus | reverse complement strand
GTGTGTGTGTGTGTGTGTGTGTGTGTGTGTGTGTGTGTGTGTGTGTGTTGTGACGTTCATGTGGAAGTCAGAGGACAACTTGCGGGAATTGGTTCTCTCCTTTTACTATGTGGGTCCATGGGATCAAACTCATTTGGTCAGGTTTGATGGCAAATGCCTTTTAGCCAATGAGCTACCTCACCAAGCCCTTATTTTTGTTTGGGGTTTTTTGTTTGTTTGCTTGTTTGTTATTGTTTTTTGTTTTGGGTTTTGGTTTTCCAAGACAGGGTTTCTCTGTGTAACAGCCCTGTCTGTCCTGGTATTTGCCTTGTAGACCAGATTAGCCTCGAACTCATAGAGATCTACCTGCCTCTGCCTCCCAAATGCTGGGATCAAAGGTGTGTGTCACCACACCCGGCTGTAGGTTTTTTTTTTTGTTTTGTTTTGTTTTGTTTTTTTGAGACAATGTCTCTAACCCAGGCTGACCTCAAATTTGATATATAGCCAAGGTTGACCTTGAACTTCTGATACTGCCTGTACCCCCAGGCATGTGCTACCATGTCCAGTTTTATGTGATCCTGGAGGTGGAATACAGAATCTCCTGCACTTTAGACAACTCTGTCAACTGACCCACAGCCCTAATCCTATTTTTTGTTTCCTTTGAGACAGGATCTCTCTATGTAACCCAGGCTGGCTTTAAAATTATACTTCTCCAACCTCTGTCTCCCAAGGGCTGGGGTCACAGAACCACCACACATGGCACAGTTAGTGTTCTTATGCCCATCTCCCAGAAGGGCAGGCTGAGGCGACCAGAGGCGCCACGTTATTGCCCTAAGTCCCCCAAGGAGGAGGAGGACTCCTTCCCTTCACTCAGTGCCCTCCCAGACTTGACCCATCAGAGAGCAGCCTGCCTCAGCCCCAGAGCTCCACAGCCCTTCCTTTTGCTGGGCTGGAAGAGCTGTGAGGATTGCAGGTACAGCTCTTCCTTTGGGCAGCATGAAGGAGAAGAAAGAAGTCGAATGCGGATGACCTGAGAGCACCTGCCGAAGGCGACACCAGTCGACGAAGAAACGAGAGCCTGGAGCAGAGCTCAGCCACTTCTCACCTTCGCCCTGGCAACCGCTAGCTAGTCCATCTGCTATATTCATATTTCATAGGCACAGAGAGACCAGGTGCAGGGAGGGACAGCTGTTTGCTCAAGGCCACAGAGCAAGTTGAACGTGTCTGGTCCTAGGACTTGAGCCTCGTGCTTTTCCACGGGGCACAGCTATTTTATCCTTGTTCACCAGGACGACTTTCCTGAAGCAGTGTTCCTTACATCTGAGTTGAGGTTGGCCCCTGGCCCCTAGGCTCCAGGCTGGAGTCTCAGATTAAGGGGGTCTGAGTACTGATTAACCCAGCTGTTGCAACAGCTCTGACCTTTAGGATAGTCTCCAGAGTAGGCCAGTCTCTCATGTCCAGGATGAACTAGAGGGTGGGAATGGGCCTTTTCTAAAGGAGAGAGGCATAAGGGAGTTTTCTTCATGTCCACCCCACCCCTACCGTGCTCCTCACCAGGTTGTCCCAGCCAGCACCTCCACCCCCTCCCACCCCAGCACCTCACCTTCTGCAAAGTGTGGCGGGGCAGCTGGCTGCATGGGCCAAAGACGGGACCATGGTCCTTGGTTGTGAGCTGTTCCAGCTGTGCCCGGAGCTCCTGCTCCTCTTCAGGGACCATTCGGAATGTGCCCACCTGGGCAGAAAGGAGTCATGTAGAAGGAAGGACAGCTCTGCCTGCTCCCCCCCATGCCCCGAGCAGCCAGAACCACTGGCCTATGGGCCTGCAGAGATTTTGCATAGTACCTTTGGCCAAGAGCTTTGCTAAGCTTCCTCCCTTTGGTGGATCAGGACCCCAGGGAGATTGCCAAGGTGTCGGGAGGAAGGGGACCAGGGAAGAGGAGCCCAGGTTACTCACCCCCTCTGACATATTGCCTCTCGATGACACTGAGGAAAAAGAAAGACCGTGTTTGCTCTGCCCTGGCCTCTCCAGGTGGCCCGTCCCCAGCAGCCAAGGAAGTCAGGACTGCAGTGATGTTGGAGAAACCTTCTGTGTTTGTCCTAGAACCTCAAGCACTCGTGTCCTTCCCAACAGCTAGGCGATTGGCAGAAATTCAGATGCATGGGTCCTGGCCCCTATGAATCTGACTAGAGGGCTAAAATTAGAGCCCCCCCCTTCCCCACCCAGCTCTGAAGGGCAAGGTTCCTGGGCTACACTTTGGGAACACTGCATTTGGAAGGAGCATGCCACTAATACCCTACTCTTCAGCTGTGGCTAGCCAGAATTGGGCCCCATTCTCAGCTACAGGGTCAGGTCACTACAGTGTAAGGCAATCTCTCTTCCTTTCTGCAGCCTTCCTTGCCCAGTACAAATGGGCACTCCAGAAACCTCTCAGCCCAGTGGATGGCTCTGTCCCCAGTGCATTCATTCTTTGGATCAATGGTGAGCCGTTAGACCATCAGTCCTGAGTGTGTGCTCAGAGCTACGTGACACACTAAGAACTTTCAAGTTCATTATCTCAGAGACAGACATGGTAGTACCATTCCTGTTTTATCTAAGGGAAAACAGGGCCAGGGGAGTAAGTGACTTGTCCGAGGTAACAGCCTAAGGAAGCTGGGGATTAGGAGATATACCTGAGCTGTGACTCCTGGAAGCAGCAAGGAGCAGCTTGGGGCAGCTGGATCTGGGACCCGGGTTCCAACCCTGTCCCTCACAGTTGCAGCCTGTGTGATTTCACTCGAGTCTTGACGGTCCCCTGTTGGGATGGGAGGGTTATGAGATGTAATTAAATAATGTACACACACAGGCAGCCCCGGGCTACCAGAACAGGTTTCAGTCATGGCTCACATGCTCCCAGGTTTTCCCCTCCCAGGCCTACGTGTCCCCAGTGACTGTGAGGATCTCTAATCACTCTGTTTCTACCTGCCACCAGGTTCCATCGGTCAGCTCAGTCCCTCACAGTTGGTGAGTAGCTGGGACTTGAACCTGTGTCTACCTGACACTGAGTCTGTTTGATGCTTCCAGCCATGTCATCTCTGTGCAAACTCCCCGGGGGAGCTGGTGACAGAAACCTTGTAGGTTGGGGAGATCTGGATTTGAATCTGGCTTTTCCCACCTGTGTGACCGTAGGCGAGTTATTTAATTTCGTCGGAGACGGAGAAGCACATTGAAGACAACAGCAGCCTCCAAAGGTGACTGTCACGAAGACCACAGGGTCTCTATGACCCAGCCTAGGGTGGAACCCTGCTCTGCAACAGAGGCCCCTCTCCCTTTCTTCACATCACACTGAAACTTGAGGGTCCCAGACCTGAGGGTCTCCCACATTTTGAATCTGTCCCTACCACAGCCCTGCAAGGACAGGGGATTCTAGGGGCTGGAATCTGCCTACAGGAACCAAGTACAAGCCAACTTTTTGGAAAGCAGACAGACATCCAAATATATGAGCATAAGGACCAAGAGCAGAGTCTAGTGGCACACACCTACAATCCCAGCACTTGGGAGAGAGAGGCAAGGAGAAAGAGGTTAAGGTTATTCTTGGCTATATAGTGAGTTCAAAGCCAGCCTGCATTACATGAGACTATCGCAAAAAAATAAAAGCGAGCCGGGAGGCAGAAGTGCACGCCTTTAATCCCAGCACTCGGGAAGCAGAGCCAGGCAGATCTCTGTGAGTTCGAGGCCAGCCTGGTCTACAGAGCTAGTCCAGGACAGGCACCAAAACTACACAGAGAAACCCTGTCTCGAAAAACCAAAACAAACAAACAAACAAGGTGGTGCATGTCTTTAATCCCAGTACTTGGATCTCTGAGTCTGAAGCTAGCCTGATCTACATAGAGAGTTCCAGGACAGCCAGGGCTACACAGGGAAACCCTGTCTCAAACAAACAAACAAACAAACAAGACGGTCTGAAGAATTCAAGAATTAGTGGATACCCCCAGCCAGAGAAGCAGATCTCCAGCACAAGACCTAGACCTTAGAAATATAAGGTTAAAGTCAGCACAGAGAAGCACTTATCTCTTATTTTTAAAAAGCACTTATCTATGAGCTATAGGCATGTATGTAATGAAAACATGCTCCCCCCTCCCCTCGCCAGCTCCACATCGATGTTCTCTGCCATTTAGAATTGGCAAATAAAAATACAATTAATTACAAATACAGGACGTAGAAAGTATTTGATCATCTGCAGTCCTAATTGAATTAGGCACTCCACATTTATATGTGCTGAGTCCGTCTGTAGATCGGTCTGGCTCACAGCACTTTACAGGCAAACGGAGCAATCTGAGAATGGTGAACCCCACCCCACCTCTCACTTCTCTCTCTCTCTCTCTCTCTCTCTCTCTCTCTCTCTCTCTCTCTCTCTCTCTCACACACACACACACACACACACACACACACTGTCTTATGCTCCCTGGCCAGGCCTTGTTACTAACTTACCTGACAGCTCTTCCTTGGGACTAGGGTGCCGAATTGTTCTGGCGCTCTGGAGGCTGCCTCCTTTGGAGGTGTGGTCAGGTCAGCAAGCTCGGATTAGTGTGTCACAAGGAACTTCTCAGGCCCACTGTTTCCCATTAAATCAGGCTCACAGGAGGCCCAGAGTGAAACAAGGGAAGTGTCCTGAGGGAGAGGGGAGAGACCCAGCCTGCAGACAACCATCAAAGCCCTGCTTTGTGAGCTTCTGCTTGGAGCTCTGTTCAGCCATGTGGAAGCCGCTTCTCTGGGATCTGAGCCAGCCCCATCCCATTCCCCTGCCCTCTCTGTTCTCAAACTGGGAGGCAGGGGAGCCTGGGAGAGCACTCCCTCCCCACAAAGAGAAATATAGAGAGAGAAATGAGAGAAATTGTAAATGTGAGCATCAATGCAATCCAGCCCTATGATCCACTTCCCACATGCAGAGGGAAGCTGACCAGAGAAGGACCTGCTGTGTATCCTAAGCTGACCCCAAACCACACCTCCCACTCTTTTGTATGTGTTCGTGGGTCGCTGAGGATTGAACCAGGGCTTGGCACATGTAAGAACTCTATTTCTAAGCCACACCCTCAGACCCCGCCTCCTTTTGTTTTATGCAGCCCAGGTAGGTTTTGAACTTCTGATCCTCCAACCTCTGCCTCTCAAAGGGGAGGAAAACAAGTGTGTGTGCTGCCCCAGCAGGTCCCCCTGGCCTACTCTTCAATCCTTGCTCCATCATCTTTCTTGGGGTTACTTCTCCACGCCGTGACTCCGCCTCCTCTGAGAAGTGGGATGATTAGAGAACCAGGCTGGGGCTGTGGGGAAGATCCAAGAGGGCCACACAGCACCCCCTTCAGGTGCCTGATCCCTGGGAAGTGTTCCGGAGAGCTGGCAGTTGTGCCCAGTGCAGAATCAGTGGGCACCTCGGTGAAGGGAACACATCCGATCCCCAGGGTAGCCAGGAACTCTTGAGCAGCCCTCAGCAGGGGACACCCAGCCTCTGCCTTAATATTGTACCAGGGTTTGAGGGATGCACGTCCTTTAGATCATTCTCTGCAGGGGATTCCAAAGTCAGGGAGCTCCCTACTTCCAACACTGGGAAGTTCTCTTTAATTACTCATCTGAGTCTGAGCCCAAGCAGCCTGCCTTTGGTCCTCTCTCCTAGAGGTGCTCAGGGGAGGGTTGAGCACCTGGGCCCAGGTCATTCTCTGGAATCTAGCCACAGAAGGGTTTTTGATCTCACCACAGTTTGGGGCTTACACAAGAAGGACCATGTGTAGACACAGAAAGAAGACAAAGCTACCCACACGCCAAGGAGGTGACATCACAGGATATCACCTTGGTCTCAGACCTCCAGCTTCCCGGATTCTAGAGAATGAATTTCTGTTGGCTGTGGCATTCTGTGATCCCCAAGGAACTTCGCTGGATGTGAGGCTCACCGGGGATGATAAGAATAAGGAGCTAGGCTGCCCCCTAAACTGCTAAGAGACTCTGTCAGGACCAAATAAAGGGGTTCATTACAAAACATCCCTGTGTACCAAGAGCACTGTGAAGTCCATGACATGGCCTAGTAGAAGAAGGCTGTCTAGAGCATCAGTTCTCAACGTATGGGTCATGATCCCTGGGGGGGGTCACATATCAGATATTTACATTACAATTTGTAATAGTAGCAAAATTACAGTTATGAAGTCGCAATGAAATAATTTATGGGTGGGGGTCACCACAGTATGAAACTGGATTAAAGGGTCGCAGCGGTAGGAAGACTGAGAACCACTGGCCTGGAACATCTCAGGACACCAGCAGGCACAAAGCCGGTCTGGGGAGGGAGAGCCACAGCACAGATTTCTGCTCGCAGCCCTTCTCCTGCCCCCTCTTGCCCTCCTCCCATCCCAAGAGTCCTATTTACCTCCAGCTCCTCTGGCTAGAACAATGGTGGCCCTGTCCTCATTGGCCCACAAACCTATGCTGGCTGTACTGGCAGACACCCTTGGGCTCCCTGACCTGCCTGGCCCCAGCTGACTGAAGACAGGGTGGGAAGGGGCTTGCATTTATAGGGTCAGTGTATCAGTGTGAAAGTCTCTCAATACGTTTCTGTCAGGAGCAGAAACAGATGGACATGCTTGTGTCTAAATTTATTGAGTAAAAATAAAATCACAGCTTTGCTGGCTGCCATTTCCCAGGTAATTTCAATTTTGCTTGAAAAGTTGGCCATAGACAATCATCAGAATTTTATTCCAATCTTAGTTACCAATATTAACTCTTAGATCTTACACATACATATATGTGTGTATATACATGTATATAACAGAATAGCCATGAAAGGGTTAAAGAGGCTGCAATATTCAGAAAGGTGTCCAATAAGTCTTAGGAACCCAAGGGCAGAGTTGTTCTGATGCACAGGGTCAGACCCAAGTTCAGGAAGCTATTTAAGGGTCAGTTTGAAGTGAGATCTCATGGGTACAAGAGACAGTGAGCTGGACCTGAGGGGCAAAGTCAGGAGACAGTCACTGGGGAAGTTTTATTGGGTAAGGATTGTAATGAGTGGTTGAGTGCCATGTTGGCCACATGTTGATCTTGGGGTGCTCTTCTTTTATAGTCCCAAGTGAGGGGGTTCCATCTGGTGTGGTGATGTGCTCACATGACTGGTGTGTCTGGTATGATTTGCTCTATTTTCCAGGTGTCATTATTGATTGGCACCAATAAATGATCAGTTTGTGTTTCTGGTGCGCCAACAGATGGAAGCGGTCTTTCAACCAACATTTGTTGAGTGTCTACTATGTTTGATACTGGGAATCCAGAGAAGAATGAAACACTATCCCTGAAGTTTAATAGATCAAGATCATACACAAAATAATTATACAACGAAAAAAAAAAAGCCGGGCGTTGGTGGCGCACGCCTTTAATCCCAGCACTCGGGAGGCAGAGGCAGGCGGATCTCTGTGAGTTCGAGGCCAGCCTGGGTTACCAAGTGAGCTCCAGGAAAGGCGCAAAGCTACACAGAGAAACCTTGTCTCGAAAAAAAATAAATAAATAATTATACAACAATAAAGTACTGGCTTTAGATGCCTCCACCACAAAAGGAATAGCACGTGATGTGACAAGACACTCTCCCAAGTGAGTAATGTGATAGTATCCTCAAGTGTTCCAGAACACACACAACTACAAAAACTCCACAAAAAAAATGAGTGTGTGGCGGGGGGATCTTTGGATTACTAGGTTTGAAATATGTTATAAACAATGTTTTCTTCTAAGAAACTACCAATGAATGTAAACAATGTAAAGGTTCTGAAAAGTCCCGAAGTAAAGAAATCCTTTTCAAAACCTCTACAATCCTTAAAGTGCTTTCCACCCAAGCATGAGGACCTGGGGCTATCCCCAGAGCACATGTAAAAAGCCACTGTGAGGACTTGCAATCCCAGTAATGGAGAGGAAGCGAGAGGAAGATGGCTGGGGCTCACAGATGGACCAGCCTAGCCTTACTGGCAAGTCCTAGATCCTGATGCAAGACTGCCTCAAAACAATATGGAGAGCTGTGCTGAGGAGCAACAGCTGAGGTTGACCTTTGGCCTCCACACGCACGTTCATGTGAATATACACGAACAGGCTGTAGGGAACAGAGGTCCACAAGGGCCAGTTTATGTTTAGACAACATGGTGAGGATATGGATATCCTTCATGGACCACGATGTAACAGAGACCTTAGAGCAACTGACTTCATGGTGGACATGCCATTCTGGCCGCAAAACTCAGCACTTAGACAGTATCACCTGCCAAAATGAAAACAAAGATCCAATCCATCGAAGTCCACAGTTCTGGGGAAGTCTCTAAATGTTCTAACCTTGCCCTTTGGCTTCTGTAGTTCTGCTTCTGGGTAACTGTCCTTGTTACCTGAAGTGTGTCAACCCAGAACATGGTTTTTGTGATTAAAAGCTCACTCTGAGAAAGGCTCGGGGCTACACTGGGATCCCCAACACCCAATGTAGTCTCTAATAAAGACTTTCTATTGGCTTAAACCCATGTCTGAGCAGTCTTCTCTGGTGAATACCCCACAACAAAGATGGCTAACATTACATATGTGTGTGGTGGTGGGGGGGGGGGGGTCTGAGTCAGCACAAAATAGCTGATCCCAGATGTCTAAGGGTGTGTGTGCCTGCACGCCACATGACACCTGTAGAGACAAAGGACAAATGACCATAGTCAGTTCTCTCTCTCCTTCTACATGCTACAACGTGGATGAACCTTGACATGATATTCCTGAATTTTCATTCTGTCCTTCTCCATTAATTAATTCATCAAAACTGCTTTGGCCAAGAACATGGCAGCTTTCATGTTCTAAATCTGGCTTCTTTGCCCACTGAGCCATTTTGCCAGCCCAATAATTTGATTTCTTTTTTAACATTAAAATTTTGTTTAATTTTATGTGTACGTAAGGGGGAGGTATGTGCATGGATGAGCACAAATACCTGAGGAGTCTGGAGAGGGTGTAGGATGCCCTGGAGCTGGAGTTACAGGCAGTTATTAGCAGTCTGAAATGAGTGTTGGGAACTGAACTTATATGCTCTGCAGGAGCAGCAAGCGCTCTTAACAGTTGAGCCATCCCTCCAGCTCCCATTTTTAATGTACAGAATACTGGGTGCCAGGCCTAAGCCAGGAAGACTTTTGTGGTGGTTTGAAAGAAAATGGTCCCCAAAGGGAGTGGCACTATTAGGAGGTGTGGCTTTGTTGTAATAGGTGTGGCTTTGTTTGAGGAAGTGTGTCACTATGGGGGTGGGCTTTCAGGTCTCCTATGCTCAAACTACTCCAAGTGAGTCAGACCACTTCCTGTTGCCTGTAAGATGTAGGACTCTCAGCTACTTCTCCAGCATCATGTCTGCCATGCCCCACCATGATGATAATGGGCTGAACCTCTGACACTGTAAGCCACCACCTCAATTTAATGTTTTCCTTTATAAGAGTTGCTGTGGTAGGGAGCTGGAGGGATGCCTCAGAGGTTAAGAGCACTGGCTGTTCTTCCAGAGGTTCTGAGTTCAATTCCCAGCAACCACATGGTGGCTCACAACCATCTATAATGAGATCTGGTGCCCTCTTCTGGCCTATAAGCATATGTGCAGACAGAACACTGTATACATAATAAATAAATCTTAAAAAGAAAAAGAGTTGCTGTGGTCATGGTATCTCTTCACAGCAATAGAAACCTTAAAACCGCTGCTTTATGACAACCTGCTCTTACTAGCCCGAATCTAGCACAAAACATACAGAGAGGAACCCTAGAAACCCTAGTGGTGTGCGGGTGTGCCCAGCCCCAAAGAGAGGTCCACAGAGGATTAAACTTACCCACTTCAAGTTTACAGTGTAACTGATGTTACAGGTTTGTAGATATGGAGCCAGGATGAAGTCATCCCTCAGATGAGCCTCATTAGAAGAATTACAGCATCAAGGCATGAAGTGGGAAAGCAAACCTTCAGGTCTAAGGAGAGCATCATTAGGAGAAACAGCCAAGATGTAGGTCCTGAAGGGGCCTTCAAATGCCTTCATATTCCAGAATGGTAGAAGAGTTATAGCATTACACCATAGACAGCTGATAGGGTCTTGAGAGAGAGAGAGAGAGAGAGAGAGAGAGAGAGAGAGAGAGAGAGAGAGAGAGAGAGTTTTCAATTCCAAAAAACAAAGGGAATTTCTACCTCTTCTAGGTTTGCAGAGGGGTAAGGTAAGTTCCACATCACTTGACGTAGCTTACACGCCATGAGTCAAGAAGGAGTCAAGCACTTGACAAGAGTTATGGACAAGGTTATCTAGGGTCTGGGCACCAGGTGCAGCTGCAGAGTGGAGGGAGGGAAAGCAACTCTCGCTGAGAGCTGCAAGGTCATACCATGTGCTGCTTATCAACTCCCCCAGGGAGGGCTGCAGTGGGCCAGGGCCTGACTTCGAGGACAGAGAGCTGCTAAAGGACCCCGCGATGATCTGACACCCACCAGATTCACAACATGAAAGCTGCCATCTTCTTGGCCCCAGCAGTTTTGTGGATTCATGGAGAAGAGCAGAAGAACGGCAACTCAGGAACATCACGTCCTCAAGGTTCACCCATGTTGTAGCACGTGTCAGAATTTTCTTCCTTTATAAGACTGGATAATAGTCCCTTGAGGGGATAGACTATATTTTGGTCATCTACGCACTGAGTGGCAGACTTTTGGTTGGTTTCTACTCTTGGTATTGTGAAAACCCTGGTCTGAAAATGATCTGAATATGGGTATGTCAATATGTCTCATAACTGCCTTTTTTTTTTTAAGACGGGATATATAGGACAGGATCTCACATAGCACAGGATTTGTGACCGAGGTGACTTTGAACTTGTGATCCTCCCGTCTCCACCTCCAGAGTGCTGGGGTTACAAGTGTGTGACACCACACCCAGTGCTTCCCACCAGGAAAACAATGGACTAAACTTCTGAACTGTAAGCCAGCCCCAATTAAATATTCTCCTTATAAGAGTTCCCGTGGTCATGGTGTCTCTGCACAGCAATAGAAACTCTAACTAAAACTGTTGGTACCAGGGACTGGGATATTGCTGTGAGAGGCCTGACTATGTTTTTCTTCAGAGGAATGTGGACTTTGGGACTTTGGGTTAGGAAAGCAGTGGAATGCTTTAAGTGCTGCTTAATGGGCCATATTGGTAGGAACATGGAAGGCAGTGGTGCTGATGGTGATTTGAACTGTGGAGGCCTGGCTCAAGAGGTTTCAGAGGGGAAGGATTATAGTATGTGAGCTAGAGACAGTTTTCATGATATTTTGGTAAAGAATGTGGCTGCTTTTTGCCCTTGTCTGAAAAGTCTGCCTGAGGCTAAAGTGAAGAGCTTTGGATTAATTCCATTGGCAGAAGAAATCTCAAAAGAGTCTGGCATGGACTCTGTTGTGTGGTTATTAATGTTCACTCTTGTGCAGATTTAAAATGAAAAGGAGCAGTCAATCTCTTGAGTTTGAGGCCAGCCTAGTCTACAGAGCAAGTTTCAGGACGGCGAAGCTAGGCAGTGAAGGAACCCACTGAAATCAGAAAGCTGGCAAAGATGTAATTGAACAAGGGAAGGGGGCTGTATTCCAGCCCCAGCAAGCAGCAGAACTTGGCAGCTTCAGCCATGTGGTGCTGTGAAATAATCCTCTTGTACACTGTAAAGATTTGTTATTTGAAATGGTTTAATAAAACACTGATTGGCCAGTAGCCAAGCAGGAAGTATAGGTGGGATGACCAAACTAAGAATGCTAGGAAGAGGAAGGGTGGAGTCAGGAGTCACCAGCCAGATGCAGAGGAAGCAAGATGAGAATGTTGTACTGAGAAAAGGTACCAAGCCATGAGGCTAAACATAGATAAGAATTAAAAGTTAACTTAAGTGTAAGAGCTAGTCAGTAATAAGCCTGAGCTACAGGCCGAGCATTTATAAATAATATAAACCTCCGTGTGGTAATTTGGGAAGTGGCTACTGGTTATTTGGGAGTTGCTGGTGGGACAGAAACATCCACTTACAATGTGGTTCTGGTTTTAGAGTCAAGGATAGAAGACAGAGGCTATGGAATTTGACTCCTCAACTAAGGGAAACTGCTGAGGTCAGGCATGTGTCGGGGTGTCTGTTGGTTAAGCAGTGACACTCGAGGCTGGCCATGCCGATGGAGAAGAGTGCTGGATGTATCGGTGACAGAAGAGTCATAAGCCACAGTTACCTTTCCAGAGCTTTATTGGGAGAGAGAAGGGGAGAGAGAGAGGGAGAGAGAGAAAGACTGTGTGGAGGGGGAGAGTACAGAAGGAGAGAGTATGGAAAAGGAGAGGACACAGAGAGGGCACGCCTGCTTTTTAGGCTGGGACGCCCTCACAGGCTGGTGACCTAATTAAGGACAGAATCCTTACAGTGTCCCTCTATGGATGCCTAGAAAGGCCACTGTGTGAATCTGTGAAAGTGAAACATGGATTGCCTTGGAGACCCCAAGATGTTGGAGATGCCAGAGCCAGGGAATATCTGCTGTGGAGAGCTGCTAACAGGAAGTAGAACCGGCCCAAGAGAAAGAAGTGTGTTGTGATCAACGAAGCTGAACAGAATTGGAGATCTGAAGAGAGTTTTCACATCAGACATGGAGCTGCAGAGTTTGGAGTTTGCCCAGCTGGTTTTTGGTCTTGCTTTTGTCCAGTATTTCCTCGATATACTCCCTTTCCTCCTGGAATGGTAATGTATATCCTGTGCCATTATTTGTTGGAAGTATGTGATCAACTTTTTCATTTGATTTTACAAGGGATTACAGTTAGGAGATTGCACAAATCTCAAAAGAGCTTTGAACTTTGGACTTTTAAACAAGTTTGAGACTGTTCTGGACTAGGGGAACTTCTGAAGTTGGACTGAATGCATTATGTTATGGCTACAAGCCTATGGGGGTCAGGGAGTGGAATGTGGCGGTGTGAATAGGAACGGCCCCCATAGACTCATGTGTTTGAATACTTGGTCCATAGAGAGTGGCACTACTAGGAGGTGTGGCCTTGTTGGAGTAGGTGTGGCTTTGTTGGAGGAAATGTGTCATTAGGGGGTGGGCTTTGAGGTCTCAGAAGCTCAAGCCAGCTCACTTCCTGCTGCCTGCAGGATCCAGATGTAGATCTCTCAGCTCCTTCTCCAGTACCATGTCTGCCTGCACACCACCATGTCCACCCATGATGACAATGGACTGAACCTTTGAACTGTAGGTCAGCCCCAACTGAAATGGTTTCTTTTATAAGAGTTGCTGTGGTCCGGCTAAGCACTGGGCCAGGAGGCTCCTGGAGTCCAGTTGAAAAGAGGGAGGAGGGTTTGTATGAGCAAGGGGGGCGGGCAGTCAAGAGCATGATGAGGAAGCCCATGGGGACAGCTGACCTGAGCTTGTGGGAGCTCATGAACTCTAGACTGACAGTTGATCAAACTAGCCCCTCTGAATGTGGGTGACAGTGTGGCTTGATCTGTTTGTGGGGCCCCTGGCAGTGAGACCAGGATTTGTCCCTGGAGCATGAACTGGCTTTTGGGGGCCCATTCCCTATGGTGGGATGCTTTGCTCGGCCTTGATTGGGGTCTTGGTCCTGCCTCAGCTTGGTATGCTGGGTTTTGTTGACTCCTCTGGGGAGGCCTTGCCCCCTCTGGGGAGTAGATGAGGGGTGGGGTGGGAAGAGTGGAAGACAGGGAAGGGGGAACGGTGGTTGGTGTGTGGAGTGAAGGAAGAATAAAAAAAAATAAAAAGAGTTGCCGTGGTCATGGAATCCCTTCACAGCAATAGAAACCCTAAGGCAGCGGTGCTGGGGATGGAACCTGGGTTTTCATGCCTGCTGGCAAGAACTCTACCAATGGAGCCACACCCCCATCCCCATTGCATTTCTTTTACGTTTGAGATTGCTGCAAGTCAACACTGTTAAGTGCTTCTATGTGTGGGCCCTATGTTTTCGTGCTGATCCTCTCAAGTGGTGCTGCTCTTCAGCCCAGGTTACTGAAGATGCTGGGCTTCCAGTAAGTGCCCCCATTGGCCCTTCTTTGGTCATGCTCTTCCCAGAGTTCAGGGAACTGGAAAAAGTGCCCACCAGTGCCCACACGTCCTCTTTAGAACATATTTTCGGTACCTCCTTAGACATCCTCAAGTTTGCCGCCAACCCCATGCAGGCCTTTTTCTGAGGTCCATCCTCTGCAGAGTGGGCACACCAGTGTGTGAGGCGCCATGGGTGGCCGAGAAGTGGCTTTGTGAGGAAGACAGATGGCAAATCTTCAGGGTGGGTGTCCACAGTAGGTGCACCAGGTCCCTTCCCTAGCAGGAACATCAGCAGTGCTCCGTTCAGACTGCTCCTCTGGACCCTCACCGTCCTCATTCCTGCGGCATTGCTAGGCTCTCATGCACGCTGGCTAACCTTGAAAGCACTTCAGTTCCACTATTGTAAACCTGCTCTCAACTGGCTCCATTTCTTTTTTTAGACTTAATTTAATTAACTAACTTATTTCAGTTTTTCCAGGCAGGGTTTCTCTGTGGAACATCACTGGCTATCCTGGAACTCTGTCGACCAGGCTGGCCTCAAACTCACAGACATGCGCCTGATTCCGCCTTCCACTCAGGATTAAAGGTGTGCGCCACCGCCACCCAGCTCTTTTTTTTTTTTAATTTTTAATTTTTGGATTTGAAACAGGATGTCACTATGTCACACCCCATCTTTCTGCGTCAGTCTCATCCCAGCTGGGATGATAGACATGTGTCGCCATACCTGGTGCTGGCTATATTTTCTAGTGTTGGGCACATCACTGGCTCTCCTTGTACGTGTAACCAAGCTGCTTTTTGGTGAGCGCAAAGTCGCTGTGCACAACCAGGAGAGAGAGGAACACGGAGATTCATATTTGCAGCAAGTAAGGAGCTCACCGGGGGATCATTCCCAAAGCAGTGTCTTCCCCAGGAAGCACAGGAGCATGCATTGGGCAAACTCACACATATTCATACAGGAAAGACATCATCGCAAATACAGGCCAAAAGACAACCTCCAGTTCCATTCCTCAGGCTCTATCCACTTTTCTTTTCTCCACCCCACTCCACGCCCCCCCCCCCTTTTTTGAGACAAGGTCTCTCACTGGTCTGGAACTTGCCAACTCAGTTAAACTAGTTGGCCAGTGAGTCCCAGAGATCTGCTTGTCTCTGTCTCCCCAGCACTGGGATCACAGATGAGCAAGCCCCCAGTAAGTACCCACACAGGGAATCTAACTGGTGAGCTGAATGGGAAAAGATTAGCTGCTTAGTTAAGGAAATCTGCATCAGAGTGGAAACTGCAGGTACTAACCCGAATCTATTCTTTATCTTACTAGCACCGTTAATGCTGGCCACGTGTGGTGGCACATTTGCAATCCCAGGCGTTTGGGAAGTAGAAACAGGAAGATTAGGAGTTCAAGGCCAGCCACACACAGTTAGACAGCAAGTTAGAAGCCAGCCTGGGCTATGTGAGATCCTGTCTCAAAAAAACAAAAACAAAAAGTTAATGAAAAACATAGATACTATTATTCACATTACTGGTTAGACATACATACAAACAATTCAGTAGGTGCTCTGGGATGTACAAATGGAAACTCAGGGGGGCTAATGAATTTATTTAAGCTACACAGACTGCCGACAGATGTACAGTTGAATGGTCCAGTCTTAGAAGGAGTTTGGAAAGAGGGTTTTGTGTGAAGATGGACGAAGTCATCTGTTTCTTTAGCAAAGTAAAGGCTTCCTCTCAGGAACCATCCTCAACCTCAGCTGCTGGGTTTTAGCTACATCTCACAGCTCAAAATTGAGACAGAAATGTAGGAGAGGAGTCCCAGAAGGAGCATAGGAAGACAGCTGAGACATCACTTTCTTCCAGCAGCTGTTTCTTCTAGAGCTGGTCAAGAGGACCCATTAAACTCCTGATGTCTATCAAATCTGAAGCCTTTCCATCACCCACCCCTTCGGTCCCCACTGCCACAGTCTAGACCACTACCACAGACAACTTACAACTTTTGTTGTTGTTGTTGTTTTGTTTTTCGAGACGGGGTTTCTCTGTGTAGCTTTGCTCCTTTCCTGGAACTCGCTTTGTAGCCCAGGCTGGCCTCGAACTCACAGAGATCACCTGCCTCTGCCTCCCGAGTGCTGGGATTAAAGGCGTGCGCCACCACTGCCCGGCCAATTTACAACTTCTTAAGGGGTCCTACTTCGGGCCTCCGCACTCAGCTCATCATCTCTTTTGAACTCTCTGGGGGCACTCATCTGAAAAGGACGTGGTTAGACAATGTGAATACATTCATTTCCCCCGGCTGTCGCCAATATTAAGGAAATGTACATGCCTCTGCTTCCCCTCTACCACCCTAAGCACCTTCACATGCTTAACTAGCCAGGAGCTTGTCGACTCTGGGCACTTCGCACAAGCTGCACCCTCCGTCTAAAGCAGAACCTCGGT
>CABHPQ010165722.1:0-26952 GCA_902168405.1 Peromyscus aztecus | reverse complement strand
CTTTGCCCCCCCAACCACCACCACACACACCTGTCCACTGTTCATGAAGGCTCTTCTCATCTAGAGCGCACACCCTCTCCCTGCAGGGAGTCAGTACAGGTGGCCGCACATCTTCTTTCCAACAACTGCACTTTTTCAGGCTAGCTTGCCTGATGATCTCAGATCATCATACCTTCTCACATTCCAAACATGGCCTGGAAGAAGCCATCTTCCTTCTTTCCAGCCCACAATTGGTTAGTTTTTCTCATTTCCTTCAAAAAGTATGGATTCTACAGTATAGTAACAAAAGATGATGAAAGTATAACCCAGGAATTTTATTCTTTCCCTCCTCTGTTGTAAAGTTCCATCACAGCCATTCAGCCCTTCATCCTATCTCCAAAAACACACACGCACACAAACAAAACACCCTTTAAAGATGGGACAGTTGCTTCTTTAAGTTAGGGCAACTGTCAGAATGAAGAGCATGTGGAGATCTATAGATCTGCCATGTGACATTCTTAGCATGAGAAGGAATGCTTCCTCTATATCTACATTTTTTCTAGTCTCTATCAGCTCCTTGCTGCAAACAAGCAAACATTTTGTGTAAATAATAGAAGGGCTAAGGTAGGCAATATGTACTCTGCTACTTACATTTCATATGGCTACACTGTTTTTATGAAAATTTCATTAATTCATATTATCCACATCTTGGTGGATACATAACTGGAAGGCTGAGTTCACTGGGACTGTCCACCTGTGTGACATGTGGAGGCATCCAAAGAAAGAGTGTTCTCAGGGAGAGGAATGACTGGTGGACACTTTCTCAAAGCCTGTGAAGGAAGTGGCACCAGGTCACTCCACTGTTATGTGGGTTAGGGTGTCTATTGCTGTGATGAAGCACCAGGACTAAAAGCATCTTGGGGAAGAAAGGGTTTATTTCACTCATACTTTCATATAACAGTTCATCACTGAAAGCAGCCAGGGCAGGAACTCAAACAAGGAAAAATCTAGAGGTAGAAGCTGATGCAGAGGCCACTGATTAGAGCTCCTTGCTGGCTTGCTCCCTAAGGCTTGCTCAGTCTGCTTTGTTATAGCACCCAAGACCATCAGTCTAGGGATGGCACCACCCACAATGGGCTGGGCCCTCACACATCAGTCACTAATTAAGAAAATGCCCTCTAGGCTTCCAACAGCCAGCTCTTAGGGAGGCATTTTCTCAATCGAAGTTCCCTGCTCTCTGATGACTCTAGCTTGTGTCACACTGACATAAAAACCAGACAGGACAACTGTATTGGACTGTTCTAGGCAGGACTCAGGATCATATCCCAACATATGTTAAAAATTCACAGCACTAGTTAACCACTGTGCATTTTAGGAATGAGATGTTCTGAATTCCTCAGCATCTAAACATGTCTCAATCTGCCTCTGCAAAATTAAGGCACCCACCATTTCAAGGGGAAAGTTTTCTCCTTATAACTTTGAAAATAATGATAAGTGTTCTTGAGCAGTTAGATATAAGACCGTTTTATATGAGAGTTTTGTTTGCTAGTTTGTGTCTTCATTTATTATGGGGGTTGAAAGTCAAACTATTTCTCTTCTCCTAGGGTGTTTGTGGCCCTGTGTTTATCCTTGGTATTCACACACTTCAGCATGTATCTAGGAGAAAATGAAAAGATGTGTCTTCTTCAAGGCTTGTTATTTTACTTATGGTCTTTGATTATTTGTCTTTAATTGTTTTATGACATTCCTAGATTCTACCTTGATCAATGGAATATATATATTATATATATATATATATATAATATATATATATATATTTCCCCACATATACAGTTTCTTTTTCTCTTTGGGCTCCATTTTTTTTTTTGCAAGGATCTTTCAATGTTTCTCTCAGATACTGATTTAGTTTCAACAATCATATCTGTATTCCTTAGAGGATGGTCTAATGGCTCCTTTATTTGAGTATCTCTGTGTCTTGTTTTATCGGTACAATATGTTCTCAAATATTTCTGGATATATTAAATTATCCTAAAACAGTTACTGATATTCTATGAATTGTCACTCCCCTTCTGGGCTTTCATGTTCTCGGGTGTTCTCACTGGTCTAGTAATCATGGGCAGTCCATTAAGTTACCAAAGGAAGAGGGCACTGCTGATGTGGATTTCGTACTGGTGCAACGGGAATATTTTCCTTGCCAAATTTTTCCTCGGGTGACATCTAGGAAGCATAATGCAGCAAGGAGGAAAGAGACAAAGGTAAATTACAGATAAAACTCGCCACCTTGAAGGGTTAGGCGAAAGTGTGGGGAGAGAGCTGCTGTTTCCAGAAACTCTCCGGTGGCTTTGCTGCCATCACTGCAGGGTGTCAGTATACACACTAGAGGGCTGAGCTCGCCCTTCTTGGTCCCGTCAATTTTTGTGCTGAGGAGCCATCTGTTTTGTTTTTGTTCTTGTTTGCCAACACCTGACAGATAATACTGTTCTGGGAACAGAAACCTGGAAAAGGGATAGAAGTACTCAATCAATCCTTGTTTACAGCTGTACATCTTACTTAATCCCCTATGGGCATTTCTGACTCTCAGCCCAGAATTTCTCTCCTGTTTATGCCTTTAAAATGCCTCATGAGAGACATCCTCCTGGTCCATTCTCCAAGTAAAGTTCATAATAACCTTTTATATTAATTCTCAACAATGTTTTTAACTTCATAAATTTCAACAGATCCTGAGAAAGTGATATACTATAAAAGAAATAAAACAAGCTGTTCATATATTTGGATGATGGGGCTTCATTTTGGGAAAAAATCCACATTTTACTATATAACATTTCCAATTTTTTTTTACTATTGACAATAGTATTTGTCAGGTATTTGGGGGTTAGAGAGGTGGCTCAGTGGTTAAAAATAATTGTAGCATGAATCTTAAAAGGTCTTGCCAACTTCTTAGCTGATCTTGTTTCCTCAAACTGGAAGCCTCTGAGTCCTCATCCTAATGGATTTCAGCTGAGCTGCTGCTAAAAGCTAAAAGCTTGAAAAGGTTCTAATTCCTGGTCCTCATGCCTTACGTACCTTTCTGCTTCCTGCCATCACTTCCTGGGGTTAAAGGTGTGTGTCACCATGCCTGGCTGTTTCCAGTGTGACTTTGAACTCACAGAGATCCATATGGATCTCTGCCTCCGGAATGCTAGGACTAAAGGTGTGTGCTACCACTGCCTAAACCTATATTTAATATAGTGGCTGTTCTGTTCTCTGACTCCAGATAAGTTTATTAGGGTGCACAATATATTGGGGGACACAATATTACCACAAACACTTTATGTTCTCCAAGAGTATCCAAGTTTGCTTCCCAGCATCTACATGGTAGCTCACAAGTGCAGTTCCAGTGGATCAGATAACCCTTTCTGGCCTCCATGGGCATCAGACCCAAATATGGTGCACATATATACATGCAGGCAAAAACACGCCCATAAACATAAAATAAGATAAATCTTTTTTAAAAGGGAGTAATTATAATTAAAAAAAGACAGGTGATTTCCCTAAAGTAGACCGTAGATATAGGAATTCTGACCAATACTTTCACATCCTCTTCTTCATATTTGAAAATGGACCAAAAGAACAATAAAAAAAGCCAGACAGTTCAAAGTTGGTCATCAGAGCACTAGATCAACAGAAAACTCTCACAGATTTTACACATAGGCAATTCTATCAGCGAGGAATTTATCAGTACATCACCAGTTGAAGGTAATGGGTAGATACAGCATTATGACTAGACTCTAGTAACCCATCCCATGCAGTCCCAGTGTAAGGACTAGTTATAGAGAATTTTAAAAAATCAATTTTACCCTTCCACAGAGGTGTCAAAAACCTATTATTACTTAAAATATTTTTGCTACTATGAAAAATATAATACTTAATTATTTCAAATTTCTTTTGTAAAGTAAACTTTTGATGAAGATCTCAATATAATTAAAATCTATGGAAGTATAACTGACATTTTAATACTGTATATTATTATGTTTAACCATGTATGAAAGAAATAAAAATAAAAAACTATTAAATAAATACACGATATTCTTAAATCCTTTAGAGATACTAACAAAAACTTGGTAGTATCACCAGGATCAGCTATTTTATTAATATTGAATGAGATTTGATTTTATTCAATTGTTTATTTGAAAACAATTACTGTGATAATTTCCAAGGCAGTTCATTATACCCCACTTGAATCCATTAAAGAAATAGTTACTAGGATCTCACTACAGTAATCTTTCAAAAGTCCTTCCTTGCTGGTAAATTTTAATGTCAAAGTTTAAATGCAAACAGTTAACAGAGAGCATTTAGTGACACACAAAGGTTAAGCTGCAGCTCCCTGTTTGCAATGGACTAGGACTTTTGTCTATCAAAGCATTTCTGTAGGTAGCACCTTCAGAAACCCAGGCACTGAGAAGATGCAATCCATCATGATGTATGTGAGCTGAAGATACATTTAGAGATAGAAAGGTCTCTACAGTCAAGCAGACAAAGTCTACAACATGGATCTTATCCAAATCCCTCCACTATGCAAAGTTAGTCTATACAGACAAGGCATTATGACCAGCTAAAATAGAGTGCCCATGTCCTATAAGTGACATACAGAACATCAAAAATATTATAACAAAAAATTATAATAATCACAGCATTTTCTTTGTGGTATAAAATCAACTGAACTCCCGGTTATCAGGAGTTTCCAGAACAGAGTCAAGAGAAAGAAAACAAAGGAAGAGGCTGACTCTGTGATGTACCCATAGCACTCCAAAAATAATTTCAACAAAATGAACACAGAGTAGCAGGCAAAAGTCACCTTAGGATGACAGAAGACTCAGAGGCCCAAAGAAGGAAGATGAAGCCTGTCAATTTAACTCAGCAAAAGGTATGAACATTCAAATAGAATTATTGTGCTCCCTGATGAGGATGGCCAGAAAAAAAAAAAAAGAGCAAGGAAGACAAGACGGAGCAAATCTGCCAGTTTTATCAAGCAAAATAAAGAGACAGTGCATTTGGAAGAGTTAGGCCACCTGTCACCGTTCAGAAACCATGATGTCTGTCTTAAGGCAAAAGATTTCTTTAGAATGACTTATGGCTTAGAAGAGTAAATTCTCATCTTAATTCCTGGGTATCTAGGGCCTTCAGAGGCAGCAGTGGGAAGGGGAACAGGGAGGGTGGGTATGAGAATGGGGCAGGTCTGACTGCATCTGCTCCATGCTTGACACAGAAGGCCTTGTCTCACAGAAGGGAAAGTCATCTGGCTTCGCTGTAATTGTGTCCACAATTCTGATCGCTAGTTTATCCCACGGTGTTCTAGACACTATTTCACTGTCCAGAAATCTGATTCCGCATATGATCCTGAGGAGCTGTCTTAAGCTCTGAAATCACTAAAGAGGAAGATGCCGTCTGAAAATGCCCCCATTATCACTTGGTCTCATGGGCTCTTGAAAGTCTGGGGATGACAAGCTATGAGTGGACAGACAGAAGAGGGTCATCCTGAGAGACCTGAACAAAACTGTTCCCCAAGCTGCTCATCCCTGGACCATGATAATGATACTAAGCAGGCAATGCCTTGTTCCATGTTCTTTTCTCACAATGGAGAACATTCTCTTGACATGGAGTATGGTGTGCAAAGTATACATGAGGAGAAACCACTGCTGAAATCCCCAAACATCAGATCCTCTGGGAGATTTATTTCCCAGGAGCAGGTGGTGATTGCTACTAATGTCACTACTCACAATTTACATGCTTTATTGTAGACTAGATCAAAACAGCATGATTTTAAATCTCAAACTTTTGATTACTTATAATCTGTATGGCCTGTTATTAACTGTGAGCAAAGGTAACAGACGCATATGCACTCACTTTATAAACATGTATTATACACTTGCCAATATTGTGGGGCTTTTTAATCAAATTGTACATGGAGGCAAAATTACTTATTTGTGATTTACATATTCACATTTCTATGCAACCAAAGCTTACCTATTAAATAAAACCAGAAGACACACAAAAATCTGTGGATTTCATAAATTACAAAGTACTATATAAGTAAAAACTGCTACTGTCATTAAATTGTTGATTTTTTTTTTCAAGACAGGGTTTCTCTGTGTAGTTTTGGTGCCTGTCCTGGATTTCCATCTGTAGACCAGGCTGGCCTCAAACTCACAGAGGTCCATCTGGTTTTTCCTCCCAAGTGCTGGGATTAAAGGAATGTGCCACCACTGCCCAGCCTTAAATTGTTGATTTTTAATTTTATAAACTTTAACTAGATTATAGTTGAGTACAAATTATTAAAAGGAACAATACATATTAAAATAGGAGAAAGAATTGAGTGATTTCATATTATTAGTTCTAATCCAGGGGCCATTCTTCACTGAATGTCTCATTTGAAATTGGAAATTTCACCTAAAAGAATATGATAAGCATTGAACAAATTTTGAAATGTCATTTTGTATTTCTTCAAGTAGTAGATTTACTAATAAGTATTATTAGGAAAATAATAAATCAATGTAACAATCATAAATTCTGAATGGAAGGCAGTAATTAAGGTGAAAGGTAAACCCCAATAGGGCCCAGGGGAGAGGACAGTACACATAAAAGGTTGGTCTTATCACATTATCTAAGTGACCTTGTTCAAATTACCTTAACTCCAACAGAAGAGGAGGAGGGAGAAAGAGAAGGAGGAGAAGGAGAAGGAGAAGGAGGAGAAGGAGAAGAATGGGAGAAAGGAGAAGGAGGAGATGGAGGAGGAGAAGGAGATGGATGGGAGAAGGGAGGAGGAGGAGATGGAGGAGGAGATGGAGGAAGAGTAGAAGATGATAGAGGAGGAGGAGAAGATGGATGGGAGAAGGGAGAAGGAGGAGATGGAGGAGGAGGAGGAGATGGAGGAAGAGTAGAAGATGGAGGAGGAGGAGGGTCGTGTGTCAGAGGCATGCATTTCTGGTATGTACATAGTGACCCACTATAGTGGGGCAAAGTTCTTCCCTCAGAGTAAGCTACGTAGCTGGTTTGTTTCCTTAATGCCTAGAAATCAATCCGTCAGCAAAAGAACTAGGAATTTAGGAATGCAAATACAAAGTTGATTTTGAAATTTCCAGGTAGACATACAGAGCAAAACAAATACATATGTGTAGCTAAAGCTAATTTAAACTGTCCCAGGTGACAATTAGGTCCACACCAGGCTCAGTTAATAGGTCAAGAACAATGTGGAGTCTAGCCATCAGGCAACTACTTTATCATTAGAGGTGTTAGAATAAGCAAATTTAATATTCCACATTCAGAGACTTTGTTCGGGTGTTTCTGTTTGCATTGCTATCATTCTGCTGCTCTCCAAGATGTTTGTTACATTTAGAATCCCAGCTGTCTTAATTACAGGTCTGTAAATCGTCTACCCAGAGAAGCTCCCTGGCACATATCAGTTAAAACTGTTTCATCATTATACTCACCCTCACAGAAACTAAAGAAGAACAAAGAAAAGGATGCTTCTTATTAGTATAATACCTCTACTAGGGCTACAAAAATCAGATCTTGGATACTAATAAGGAGCTTGTTCTGGCCTATATATAAAGCTAAGGTCAAAATTACCCAGAACAAATGCATTCATACTTTATAACAATACGGTTTGCGGAAGCCACTTAACTCTGGCTGTTATATTGCTATTCTTTTTAATGATCTCTCCAGAATCTGTTACTCACGTAACATCAAGGTGCTGACTCACTGCTTCAGTTAGGAAGATAATTAATCTACACAGTTTGTCACTTAGCATTGTCCCTATGCAGGGAGTCATACCTGTGTATGAACAGGTTTGACTGTGTTCTAGATAAGTCTAGTCTCCTGCAATTGTGTACTTATAGAAGGACTCTGATGCCATCATTTGGTTTTGATTTTGAGGACAGATCCCCATTTAGGAGAAAGAAGAAATGTAAATCCATGCTTTGAAAAAGAAGCTAGTCAATAAATGTTGAAGAGTACTACTTTCCACCAGGCATCATCGGAGCTTCAGGATCCTGGAACACTGAAGGGTGTTAGTGGCTGTGCTAAGGGTCAACAGAGCAATAGGAAGCATTTAAGAGAAACTAAGCTCAGCAAAGTTAGGAATTTGTTTTCCTTTGTCTTTGCTTTACTCTGGTTGGTTTTCATTTTGGTTTTGGTTTAAACCAAAGGCCCTCTGGTAAAAAAACAACAGATGAAGAGTCAAGCTGGGCCTGTCTTTGTAGAGACCTCCTCCCACTGCCTAGGTGGTAAGAGGTTTAGCTGATTTAAAGCCTCGAAAGAATTCTCAAGTGTTAGGACCAGTTCTGTCTATACCTCTCAAGACTCAATTATCATTGACATATTGTAAATAATATATATTAGTAATAACTCACAAGTAAGATTTTCAGTGCCAAAACCAATTAAAAGGCAATGGCTGATCAATTTTAGGGAGATTGTGATGAGAATTCAGTGTAAAAAATAGTACAATGACGAGTAAAGGTACAGATGAGGAAAATTAATGACATTTTATCATAATATTTCAGCATTATATTTTTGAGTTATTGGACTTTTTTATTAATTCATAGACTCCCAACACTAAAAATGATTCTAACAAATATCTACTTTAGTCGCCTGAAACAGGCACGTTCCCACATCAGCTATTCATCTTCATTCTCATCCACTCACTCAGTATCTATTAAGTACAGGTATGTGGCAGATGCTGTTCCGAGAGATGCATAGCTCCCTGGTTTTTTCCAATTGGAAGACACATTTCATCTAACATCCCATGTCCCCAGATTCTTGTGGTCATTAAGCAGCTTGCCAGCGGCTTCCAGATCCTCAGCATCTGACTGCTTCAGCTGCCCCTGCACTGGAGCCTCTGCCCTCACACCCTCCCCTTGTGAGTCTGACTTTTCTCTTTCTAAACCCTCCATGGTCAGGGAAGCACTCTGGAGATTCCTGTCCCACTGCCCGCTTCTCTCCCTTTGCTGGCTCAATCATATCAATAAAACCTGCACAAGTTTGACCGCATACTTCTGCCATACTTTTTACTGTCTTTTGTTCTTCTGTTAGTTTTCCTCCTTGCATGCACTCCATTTGCTTGCTGTTTTCACAGTCAGAACTGACCCCGTTAGATAGAGTCAACACATATAGCACAGCTGATCAGTCTCTCCTTGAAAAGTGTGCATGTTACTAGTTTATGAAATAGAACACATTCATTCTTTCCTGAGTTTGCTGTTGACTGTGCTCAGTTTCTCTTGCAGAGATTTCCTCATCCTTGATCTCTAAATGTTGAACCCAAACCTCACATGTCTCTTAATCCAGACTCACTCCTTAGCCTTTTCCTCCATTCTCATGTATACAAATTTCATTAATGTTCATATGAGTATCTATATACTCATAAATGTATATGCATATATATGTATGTATGCAAGTTTGCATGTCTGTGTTATGTGTTTTCCAAACTTCTGAATGTCACACACCTACACCCAGCCATACTTGTTCCACCACATGCGCAGTAACTACACACACAGAACAAAGATCTGATTCTCTACTCTCTACCCATTATGCCATCTTTTTTAGTGTTCTGTGTGTGTTCTCATGCTGCAGTTTGTATTACATTAACCTTTCCAGGCTGACAGCAGTAAAGCAATATTGACTCCTCTTTACTACTGAGTCACATAAAATTCATTGACAAATACTGTTAGCTCTTCCTTCTAAGTATATACACAATCTGACTACTTTTCACCATGGCCGCCATCACTGATTTGAACTACAAGTGCATCTCTTTTGCACTACTGC
Source organism: Peromyscus aztecus (assembly GCA_902168405.1). NCBI lineage: Eukaryota > Metazoa > Chordata > Mammalia > Rodentia > Cricetidae > Peromyscus > Peromyscus aztecus. The sequence continues at coordinate 17,178 of CABHPQ010165722.1, read as the reverse complement.
ATAGCCTTGTAAGCTGTTTTCCCATTTTATCTCTTTCCTTTTTCTTCCTCATTCTGCAAGAGAACAGTGCGAGCCTTTTACCATGCTGGACTGGACTATTCACTGGCTCCTATGAAGCACCATGGATGTCCCATGTCCTCTGAGGTCATTTTTTTTCTATCTAACTTATACTAAGAATACTGTTTTTTCAGGGACTCTATGCTTTATGATATCTCTATCTAATATTGCATTCCCCCCAAGTATCTGCATGGCTTCCTCTCTTGGTTTTTTCCAAGTCTCTAGTTGAATAAAATTGTATTTCACTATCAAATAATAAGAACACCTGCTAGGCTTTAAACTGACACTTCCTAACCCTTGTATACCTTACCTGTCTCCACCAACACACACACACACACACACACACACACACACACACACACTTTGTTTGTTTTGTCCACTACACCCAGAACATTGTATTAGGGTTATATTGAGAGAGGCGTTTGTCAAATGGGTTTATTTCCGTATTCTCAGAGTACAGAATGGCGTGGATACACAGCACTCAAAACTATGTGCTATGTGAGTAATGAAGGGGAAATGATTCTCTGAGAAGGCTTGGCAAAGTTAAAATGGAAAGGTACAAGATAGGCCAGTCTTGAGTTCTAAGAGATGAGTCTAAGTTTCTGAAAAATTGAGCAGGACATTTTTAGGGAAAGTAGGAATGCACACTGATATCTCTCACTTCCGGTTATCGCAGTGGACGGACACTCATTAGACATTCCCTAACATGCCCCAACTAGCAGTGATTGATCGAACATCTAAATTTCTTTGGTATGTAATCCATAATAAAATTCTAGCATTTGCTTCAATTATATTTAACATTTTCTAGATGTTCTTTTAATATAATTGATAGACAATTTTACATTTATCTACCATGTGCTTACCATAGCAATCTTCTCTATAAACAACTTAACTTAGCATCTGGCTGTATTATAGTGCTCTAGGTAAGAAGATTATACTCACGGATGGCTTCACTGTATCTAGATATTTCTTTAGTTTAGGCAAACTGTGTCCTATGTATAATGAGCTAAAATTGCAATGATTTTATTAACATGATATTTGCAATTCAAATTTATTACAAATTTAATGTATAATATATTTATGTAATGTATATAAGTACAAATCTCAACCCAGTTAATTTTCATTTTAGCGAAGACTGTAACAACTTTCCTGGGACTACAAATAACACGAGGGTAGACATATATACTGCTCCAGTTGGACAGCAGACATATCAACAAAACAATCATAAACCATGGGATGAGGCTCAGGTATATTAGAGCATCCTTCCAACTTTTGACTTAATTACAAACTTTATGTGACTTTGATCATAGTCATTCTCAATGTCTGCTTTCAGTCTGTCTCTGAATGAAAGACGACCGTGGACAACACTATAAGCACAGTCCAAAGGCTCCAAAGCTGCTCCGACTAACGTACACATCCCACCCTGGAACACAGATCTGGAGTGTTTTAAGGTTCTTGTGTAGAAGCAGAAAATTAAAAGCTGCAGTTTGAAGAGGACCAAAACGCACTGAGGAGAGATGAAACAAAGGCTCTGAGCCTTACTTCTACTCCTTACCGCCGCTTCAGGGCAATGTTTTTATTTTCAAATGTATGCTCTCATTTACTTTGGAAATTAAGAAATGAACTCTCCGTGGCGATGTCCCTGCTGAAACAACTTAGCCTTCGGCTGATTTACAACTGAGTCCTAATTGAATAGTTATGGTTTTAACACACCAGCGTATCTGCAAGCTCCTTAGAGAAATAGTCCAGGGATTCTCTAAAGATTTTACCAGTGACGTAAAGGGTAAAGGTAGACTCAGGAAAGACAGAATTCTACAGACAGACTATGCCATATTTTCTGCTTATTTTTCTTAGACTTATTTCACTTCTGATTTACATTTTCAGTAACTGGCTATGAAAAATAAAAATGTTCATTACCACTAAATAAGAGGTTATAGGACAGACATATAGTCACATGTCTTTGGTACTATGACTAAGATTTTAGTTTAAAATTATTTATATGGAGATAGGTCTTAGTATAATGTTGATCATTTTAATGAGTTCCTTCATATGGTAGTATATATTTAGATTCCTTCAGACTGGGTCAAAACAATAACCAAAGAACATACCCTCACAATAGTAAAAATGGATAGTTTATATTAAAACTATAGTGATTGTATCATCTGACTGACCACCATGCATTACTGCTGACTCTACATTATAAAATTTTGGAAGTAGAAGGGAACATTCAGATCCAGTCAGGAAAATACTTTACATACATGGGAATGGGTTTGTGGATACTGCAAGAACTTAGGAAGGTCTTCAAATAGGCTGGGTCTTCAACTCAGGTATACTGTCAGAAATTTGACAAGGAAAGCTCAGGCTAGTGTGAGCATTACGTTCAGTCAGCGCATATAAAAGGGCAGCAGACATTGCTCCGTTTTATCCAGAGAATTAGAGTTGAAACCTCACGGTTACAATTCAGTTGAATGTATGCTTGAGTTAGGTCCCAAAGTTTACTGTTTAAGGCGACCACCTGAACCAGAAGAGTCAAGATACAGACCCAGGCACTGAAAGATGCCCTAGCATGAGTTGAGTCAGGTATGATATCACAGCAGAAAGGTATGCTCCACATGTCAGGAGGTGAGAGTGCTAGTCAGGAAAGGGCTGCGGAGGTGAGTGGTGCTGTGGGTAGGTAGATGTGTTTACACTGGGTACAGAGAGAGTGGCTTCATTACTGTTCTGTTGCTATGAGGAAATACCGTGACAAAAGCAGCTTATAAAAGGAAGCATTTAACTGGGGACTTGCCTACAGTTTCAAAGGGTTAGTCCATGACCATCATGGCAGGGAATGCGGTATCAGGTACACAGTTATGGTGCTGGAGCAGTAGCTGAGAGCTTACATCTGATCTACAAGTTACAGGCAGAGAGAGAGGGAGGAGACTGTGCCCAGCATGGGCTTTTGCAACGTCAACGCTCACAACCAGTGACAAACCTCCAACAAGACCTTGCCTCCTAATCCTTCCCAAACAGTCCCACCAACTGGGAAACAAGCATTCAGATATATGAGCCTATGGGGGCCATTCTCATTCAAAACACCACAAACAGACAAAAGTGTTCACCAAATAGTATCCTCAAAGACACAGTTTGGGAGTCAGTGGAAAGAGAAAAAAGAATGTGTTACCTTAATTATATTGAGTTATTGAGACTCAATTTCAGTGTTCATTAATATGTGATTCAGTAACTGTAGAACTAAATGTTGGTGACTGTTTACCTGGGGAAACACTGCTCTTCCTCTTTTTCCTATGGCTATCTGAAATGGACAGGGACTCGTGCTATGATTAAAGAATGAATCATTCATAAAAATATATGCACACAAGATATTTTTCCTCAGTGATGTAATACATTTGAAAAACTGGTTGCTGAACGAAAAGAGCCCCCTACTGTGTTTTCCCTCTGAAGTAAGGCCTTAGGGGAGAGAAAGGCACGTGGGGAACCTGTGGGATACCAAAGCCTCTACTAGATCAGGAGCACTCCCTATAGCTGAGTAATTAGACTCACAGTCAAGACATCCTTTAGTAATATGTGACAGTATGCAATGTTGCCACCAGGCAAGGAATGAGTTCTGGAATCATATTGTACTGAAGACTTCCACAACTGAGAGAGAATGAAGTGATTATTTCTTCATAAAGAAAAAAAAATAGTTAACAAACAAACAATAACAAAAAACCAGTTTCATTTACTAGTGTGGTTTTTGATAGTGATAGCTCAGTTCTCTCTAGGGGGAAGCAGTATGTTGAGTCGGGGAATATGACATATAAGCTTGGCAATGCTTTGTCACTGGTGGAAGAATTAGCTCAAAATTCGCACGATCTTTCCACTCTCTGCCACGCTGTGTTTCTCTCCGAGACTCCACAGTGAGAAGCTTCTGACCTGAGCTCGCTTTTCCCAAGCTATTTTTACAATTGTATAGGTATCTAGAAAAGACAAATATGTGCATTTGCAGCCCTGTCTATGGTAAGTAACAGAGATATTGAACGTGTTGAAGAAAAAAGAGGTTCAGGGAATGAGAACTATATTAGTCAACATGCTGAAATGTAATATATATCAAAGGTAGGCAAATAAAAATATGTCTAAAAAATACAACACAATTGGATCTTGCTAATTGCCACATGCACCATTTATGATGAGGTGTCCAAGCACAAGTTTTTAGAGAAAAGAGTGCAATTTACTTCCATTATGAGTCTGAATTTCTATTAAGTTATTTCTTTAAGATGCTTCATCATTTCACATCAAATGACAAGTATCATCAAAAACATCTCACTACAGTGCTAACAGTATTTCATAATGTGGATAATAAAATAAGAAGTAATAGAAATTTCATGTAGGCAAATAAACAAAAATGCATTCATTCTCTCTACTTTCATGGTATTCGTGCCCACAGTGAACGGTTTACATATATAAAATGCTTATATGATAAGCTAACATACAGGAAAATCAAATGTAAACTGAAAAAGATCTATTCTTGATTTTTAAAAGTTCAAAGAAATTTTACTGGAGATAAAATTTTAGAAGACAGGTAAATTTAGATTTAAATCCAACAATGGCATGTATTTCCTATGTGGTGGCTACTCTGGAGTTTCAGATGAGTTAGTGTGCCTTCAGAGATGTCCTAGTTTCATTTCCTGAACTTATAAACTTATTTGTTAAGACTTTAGCTTTACCTTGCAGATGAGGTAACAGAAATCCACAGACTAGCCGCATCGCAAGTCTTCAGAACTCATTCAAGCTTCCCTCAGAAGCTAAAACAGTGAGTGTGCAAGGTTGTTATAAGAAACTTGAAATTATAAAGAAAAGGGGATTTCATACAGCTAAATGAAATCCAGTTTTCAATCACTCAACACAGTCTGATTTTATAAGCACTATATTGCATACTCTGTTTCTCAGACTACATCAAGATGTGACTTGTGACCTCTAGAACCTCAGAAGCCATGGACAGATAAGCAATAGAGAGGTAATAAGAAGACCCCAGAGAAAGGCTAAAAGGTTGCCAGCAGAGGACAGATGAGCTTGATACAGTAAGCACTTGACAGAAAAGGGCTTTGTGGGATAAGATGGTCAATACTGGATTAGTCCTAAAAACAAATGAGAATCTTGTAAAGTTTTACCTAAGACAAGAGTGAACTGTGTGTTAAAAACCTGACTTCCAATGGAAGAGGGCGAGTCAAAACAAATGCATCAATGAAAAGCAGGTTAACCTAGGTGGGAAAGTAAGTCATTACAAGGAGAAAGGGAAAATGGAGAGAATTAAGTGACTGTGTGAATGGGATGTGTTGGGGACAGAAGACTTAGAGAGTTGTCGTTCCTACGTGAGCAGGAAGCCATTCACACAGGGAAAGGATAGAGGAGAAATGGAGACTATGACTCCATGTGGGCAAGTCTTCCATTTCAATGCAATCCCCTCCCATGTGCAAATGCATGAACCCACAGGAAAACCCAGTTTATGCTGAAGAACTATCAGTCCCTGTCACTTGTGACACCTATAATTTTATAGGTTTGTATTTTAACCATGTATACATTTAGGTTATCTGTGACATATCTCAACATAGTAAACATAAACTCACTTGATTGGTCTTTTTTTTTTTTTTTTACAAACTAAACTTCTTTCTACAGCCTGCATCCTACCAGAGTATTCTTTAAAATGTAGAGTGGCAAAAGTTCGCTCACATCAAGGAGGTTCTGAACACAGGGTGGGTAAGCCAGGAAAACTCCTGACAGGCATTTCCAGTTTTTCTCCTATCATCATTTTATGAGAACACTTCTTTATTTTGCTTAAAATTATCTTTGATAACAATAGAACAGTCATAAGTACAAACTGCATATTAAATGCAAATACACATGACTCTTGAATTAATCCTTGCTCTAATTACTAACCTCTGTGTTTGTCATCAAACGTTGACTATATATATATAACAGGCTTTTGAATGATTTCTCTGATATGACGACAAAAGCACAAAGTAAAAATAAAGCAGACAGGACTGTACCAAAATTTAAGATTTTTATGCATTAAAGAATACAATGGGTACTGGGTGTGGTAGTGCTCACCTTTAATCCCAGCACTCAGAAGGCAGAGGCGGGCGGATATCTGTGAGTTTGAGGCTAGCCAGGTCTACAGAGCTAGTTCCAGGACAGCCAGGGCTACCTTGTCGCAAAAAACCAAAAGAAAACAATCAAGAGAATGAGAGACATCCTTCAGGATAGTAGAAAATAATTACAAATCTATATTTAATAAGATAATTGTATTCAGAAAGTGTGTGTGTGTGTGTGTGTGTGTGTGAAGAAAGGGAGAGTTATAGATACTATGTGCAAATACAGACATGTATGTGTATATATAGAGAGGTGGTTATAGCATCAATATATAAATATAGACATGTGTATGTGCATACCCTACAACACAAATACAAAAGTTCAACTATCCTAGCCAGGTACGTATGCACACTTTTAACCCCATCAGCAAGGAGGCAAAGGAAGGAGGATCTCTATGAGTTCAAGACTATTCTGGTCTATACAGAAAGTCTGAGAGCAGTCATAGCTATAAAATGAGACCCTGTCTCAAAAAACAAAACAAAACAAAAATGATTAAAAATTTACAAAATAAAATGAAATAGCAGATAAAAGACTTAAGGGGTCATTTCTTCAGAAACGATAAACAAAAGTCCAAGAAGCATTTACAAAGATACTTAATGCCACTAACCATCTGAGATGTGAGAATCAAAACCTCAGGGAGATGTCACCCACACATCATTGTGATGGCTCCTATCAAACAAAATGAAAATATTGTGTTGGTAAAATTTTCAGAGAGTGGAACCCTGGGACACTGTTAGGACTATAAATGATATGTCTTCTGTATAAAGCACGATGGAGGCTATTCAAAAGTTTAAAATAGAATTATCAGTTGATTCAGCAACACTTTAAAACATTGTCAACAGGGTCTCGAGGAGATATTTTTAGTACTTTATTCATAGTAGTCAAAGGTAGAACCAATCCAAGTTTCCATCAGCAGCAGACTGGAGAGCTGTGACAGGTGCGTACAGTACATGACAGGCTTAGAAAAAGTATATTCCACCACATGCTATAGTATAAATGAACCATGAGGACATAAATATGTGAAGTAAATCACAAAAAACATTCCGTGCTTCCCTACAAACACAGCACCTAAAGTTAGTCAAAATCCCACGAAGAACAAGCATCAGAGAGGTCACGAAGGGACGAGGTGTGGGGTGAAGGGGCTTTTTATTTGAAGGTTACAGAGCCTCAGAAGTACAAATGAGGCTCTTGGGATTGGTTTCATAATAATGTAAATACCGGCAATACCACTGAAAAGCACATTTAGCGTGATTAGGAGAGCAAATTTCATGTTTCATAGTATTTAACAAAGCAGAAAAGTGGATCACATACTGTATAAATCTACTTATATAAAATTCCAGACTAAGGAAAGCTATAGTGATGAAAGAAGACTAGGTATTTCTGGAGAAATGGTGTGTGTGTGGGGGGGGCGGATGGTTAAGGGTAACAGGGTTTTTTAGGGGAGGAGTAATTCCAGAGATACATATTGAAAACGGCTTTGTAACTCATAAGTATAGTGAATATATTAAGAACCACAGAAATCTATAACAATTTCTTTAAAGAGCTTTAGATACCTAATGATTGACATAATGCTGCCATCTACACACCCTCTGATGCACGTCACAGTCCAAAGCAATTCCAAACTCTTCAAACAATGGGAAACATTACAAAGTCTCTCCTAAAGATATCTTAATTATTTTCTTCAAGTAACTTCATTTGACTCCCTAGGAAGCCACAGACAACAGATGCAGCATTAATAATGTTATGCTGAGAACACTGGCATGATGCCAGAAAATTTCAATGATAAAAATATGAAATTCCCTTCCTGGAGACTTCGTATGCATTACAAAACAACTCTGTGGATCTTTCAGCAAGAATAAGATGTTTTGACACCTTATCTTAACATCTAAAATTAAAACTACATTTTCAATTTGCATTAAAAACTTAGTGTTTCATCCAGGTTAAACTCAGATAAGAAGGCAGTAGGAAGGCAATTAGCTACAAGAACACTTATTTCACGGTTGATTCCTCCCTCCTCAAACGTGAAAAAAAGTTGAATAATTTGTATATATCTTCCAGGAAAATGATAACCATTTTCAAGGTATAGATACACTTTAATGATATTTTGACCAGAAAAAGGAAACTAGAAATTTCACTAGGATGGTGGCAAGCATTACCATTCAACAGATATTTTATAATGATCACACTTGAGACAATATCAAATTATAGTTTCTGAATCTATTGTCTGATGTATGAGTCTATTCACAACATGTATTTTCTATTACTATGAGAAGTCAATGTTGGTCGGCTTCTTATTGTCTGAAGGCATTTGTGAGTGTCAGCACGGAAGGGATTTATGCATACTATATCAGACTTCCCTGTGTACAGTCCTCATAGGATCAATGAAGGGAGAACCTGGCCTTACACGTGGCAGTCCAGGTGCAGAACTTAGCTTAGATCCCTGTCCCTTTATCGCCTCGTTAGCACCTCTTATCCAGTTTGTTTTCCACTTGCCTTTATCTTCATTACATTTCCTCACAGGAAGAGGTTCCCCCTGCCTTTGACCCTTTATGCTATGGTCAATGGCGTTCTCTCCCCTAGGAAATCTAGCCCCATGTGGCTCCAACCCTCTAGCTAAGTAAGAGTGGTGAGGGAGGGTAAACATAGTGGGACCAGCCTGGCAAAGAGAACCAACAGACAGAACCTCAGAGGAAGCATTCATTGAGCAGAAAGAAAGGTACAAAAGGTGCCATTCTGAATTATATAATGGCTTAGGGGTTTTTTTGTTTGTTTGTTTTTGTTTTTGTTCAAAGCAACACGCCTATATAACCATACTTTTGGAGAAAAAAAATGTTAGTCATCATGGAAAATGAAAGTGATGGGTATGTTTAGTGCACTTGGGTTCTAATACAAAGTATCAGTCACATGCAAGTCACAGCTCTTCTTAAACTGCCTTTGTTTGCTTGTCTCTTTTCAATTCCAAGGCAGCGTCGTTATTCTACTATTATTGGAGTCTGGATGTTTCTCAGCAATAGGAAAAATCTAATAATTTCCTACAAGTATTACATTATCCTGAAAGGTAGCGAGACAATTTTCAGTGCAGCCGAGCCACCCTGGGTGTTCATTAAAGTCATCAGGCAGCATGGTGTGTCCTCATATTAATGGGACTCGGTGTCAGCAGCTCTATAAAGCAAGTGTTGATACTGATTGCAAATTGTGCATGATAGAACACATAGAAAACTCTGGACACTTTACTGATGTAGCAGGAAATGGTTTATAAAAGAGAGCTCCTGAAACACAGTGTAGGTTCCAAAGGAAAGAAACTTCTCTTGTTTGAACTGGAAATTCAATGCTAGGATATTCAGTGCTCAAAATTCAAGAAGTAGAAACTCTGCCAAAAGGAACTGCTAAGGGTCAGTGAGATGACACAGTGGCTATCAGAGCTTAATGCCAAGCCTGATGGCCTGTGTTCAACTCCAACACCCACATGGCCAAAGAAGACCAACCATTGCAAGTTGTCTTCTGAGTCCCATGTGCTGACACACCACACACACACACACACACACACACACACACACACTAAATAAAAGGTTAAAACCTTAGGGACTAGAGAGATGATGACTCGGCTGTTAAGTCTAAGCATGGGTTGCTCTTCTGGAAGACCTGGGTTCAAGTCCCAGCATTCACACAGAGGCTTCGCAGCTCACAACCATCTGTAACTCCAGTCCTAGAGCATCTGAAGCCCTTTTCTGACCCAAGAGGGTACAGGATAAGCAAACAGTACACTCATACACATAAAATTCAATAAATCTGAAAAATATCACTGAAAACTTTCAAGCAATTATTGACTAACACTTTGTGTATGTGCCACTGTTGTGATTACTGTATATATACAGATATTCCTCTCTTTAGCATGGAGTCATCTCCCAATAAACCCATTCTAAGTTAATCGTACAAGCTAAAACTGCACCTAGCACATGGAACCAACCTAAGCTCACAGTTTAGAAACACCAGGGTATTGTGTCCCCACCCTTGACTGTGGCTGACACGAACCATGACTGTCGCTGCTGCTCAGAACACTGAGGACTACATACAGCTGAGCCTGGGTAAGACACAAACTCAGAGAACAGTTGCTACTGAATGCATATCATATTTGAAGCACCATAAAGTCCAGGTCTTCATTCAAACCATCGTGTGTTGATGAACATCTGTATTCATTTATTCCTCAAACTTGAACAGGCACCAAAGATGGTTAATATTATGGTTCCAAATTTGTATATAAACAACCTAATGTTCAAGTATAATAATCTGTCTCATAGCACACAGCTAGTAAATGGAAAAACCAAAATTTAAACCACATATTTGGCCACTATAAGTAGTCTATAGCCTCTTGCAAATAAACATTATGTTTTTTTTAATGCATCAAAAATTGTAAATCAATACCATCTCACAATGACATTTTGTTTAATGTTATGCCTACTTACATATGTAATGGTTTAGTCTTTCTAACAAATTTGCCAGTTAATTATGACAAATTGTGATCTGGGTTCGCTAGCTGTATGTGATGAACATGTTCACACGGTGCTTGGCGCTGGGTAGACATTTCTGCTTTTGGGAAGCTGAGACCAATGTCTTGGCATTCTGAGCACCTAGCATCTAGGTCCTAGCCTAATATAAACACTCAGTAAAAGTGCTAAGTGAAGATAGAAGGTAAATAAATCAGCATTAAGTGAAGGAATGTCTGGTGGGTGAGAGCAGGATACTGCTGAGAAGGGAGGAGAGCGGGGACATGCTGCTAGCTCTTCCTTGTGTTGGCTCCAGCACATCCTGATCCGCAAAACTGCAGGCACAGGGTTCCTCTCCTTGCTTGAACTGAGTTCAGTCAGCAGGGCAAGGAGCAGAAAGACTAGAAAGAAGTCAGAACCAGGGCTGGCCTCAGCAGGGAAGCTGCAGTGGCTAAGTCACACCCCTATCCTCAGGGGAGCTCAGGCAGGAGTGAGGCATCCAGGAAGGGCAGAGAGGAGGAGACAGGCAGCAAGGGGGTCTCCACCTACTTTTCAAAGAACCCAGAAGTCAAACAGAAAGAAGAAAGGATTTAGCCTTCGCTTCCACGGGTCTTCTGTCTTCCTTTGAACATGACTTTAGAAAAGAAAAGGCAAGGTTGAAAAGGAACACAAAAGAAAGTCAGAGGCATGCCTAGAGAGTTAAAGCATGTTGGCAGAAGTGGTGTGAATCAGTCAGTGCATGTGGAAGGCCGACTCCTAAGGGGCTTCTGGAAGCTGGCCTGCTGACACTGCTAATTGTCCCCAGGACAGCACTGAAAGGAAATTTAATGATCCTTCTTCTTCCTGCATGCCTGATTCATACTTGCACTTTCTTTCTGGAATACTGCCATCTGTCCCATCTCCACCACAGCGCCAGCCTTCGCGTCCAGCATTTCCTGAGCACTGGAATGCTGTATCCCCAGATAACACTCTGCACACGCACTCAACAGACATTTATTACATGCTCATCATGGGCCAGATTGGAATACGGTGATGAAATATAGATACAAGTTTCTGTAGGAATGAAGCTTCCATTCTATTATAGCATATTACATATCAAATTATAATTGCTATACTGCATATGAATATTTTATAATTATAAGCCTCTTACTGGACTATGAACTTTGTAATAAATAGGCATCATGTTGCTTGCATCCTTGAATTCCCATCTTTCCTAAGCAGTGCATTTTGCACAGTGAATATTATTTTTAAAACATACGCACACACACACACACATACACACACACACACATACACAGAGAGAGGGGGGTGGGAATCTATAGTTCCATAGAGAACTAAAATATACTGCTTTTTTTTTCAGGAGTTTCAGAAAATTATTTCACCTTTGTATTTGGCCTCATATTTAAACAATATATTCTAGGCATGAGGATGTGGGAACATATATAACTGGGGCGCAGGAGAGAATTCAGTGTCTGTTTCTAATGTAGGAAACACGACACAATAAGAATGGTAAATATTATGAATCTTCCACTTCACATAGAGATGTTTATAAAAGAAGTCTAGGGAGGGAAGAGGCAGAGAGCATTCTGAAATCAGTAACTGGAATAGTTCAAATTTTTCCTTGGGAAAACTAAGGAAGTGGCACAAAGTGATTCTTAAGCTTCTGCTCATTGTTAAATCTAATATCCATTTCTAATACACCAATTGATGAAGTAATTCCTAGTGTGGCTTTAACTTCACAAATGCTCAACTACCTCGACGAAAACCAGGCTGCCATCATTAATCAGTTTACCTGTAACCGTACAATTCTGAACGCTAATGCTCATTCTGGTGTACCAATAACGTACTATCATTGAAATCAGGAAACAATAACAAAATTATTTCAATTATAGATCAGCAACTTTCTCAGAAGAGATGAAGTCATTTCTGTGAGCCAGCCTACCATTGCTTTCTCTTTTCCTGCTTTTTATTTCCCCTTTTATTTAGCAAATATTTATTTTTTATAAGCCTCAGAAAATTGCATCCGAAAGGAGGCAGGGTATAAATAATAAATACTCTTTATAATTTGATTCCATATTCACCATAATCAACTGACAACATTTCTTATGTAGAACGGTTCTGTGGTGAGCATCATGCTGGTGTCCTTTCCAAGAAATCCAAAACTGGCTAGGCTCAGCCATCAATCCAGCCTGAAGCTGGGGTAATTTCTAATCCCCCGTTTCATGTCTGTCTAGTTTGGGTCCTGAGCTTAGATGTGAGAATCCCTAAGCCGACAAGGACGGTGTGCGTAGAGACAAGACAAGACGGAGCAACAGAATGCAGCTCTCTGGACTCACAACTTCAGGAAAGTCCTCACTGGTCCAGTGAAGCAAGCCAGACAAATGTCCTTTTGTTTGTTTTTTTCAATCTGGGAGCAAGAAACAGAGTAGGAGGCCCTCCAGAAATACCAGGAAGGGGCAGGGCTTCTTAAACTTCACTCCTCAGGCACTGTAAGACACTGGACCCCTGCAAGAACCTCTGTGAAGAGATGTTGTTACTGAAGGTAACATGTAACACCCACTGCAAGCACTGGACTGGAATAAAAAGTACTGAGGATACCCAGACCTGGCCTCGCTAATAATCCTAGCCTTCTTCAAAGATTCTCTCTACTTTACAGGGGCACTGTAACATGCTGTAACACCCACTGTTCAACTCACTGTAGTTGCTTTCCCTACCTCCCAGACAATAGACCTTACACATCCTATTAAAAAAATATTCTAGATCTCTGATCAGAAATAAATAAACTTCATTCATTTTTATTGTTGACCTTTCTTTCCATTAATGGAATGATGTTACAAAATCGAAGAAGACAGCAAATACATAAAGCTAAATCAACTCTCTTCTGAACTGTGAGCTAGGCACTACACAAAGCCACCCTCACAGCTCTGTACCAACTGCTCATGCCCTCCACAGCCCAGCCACACACACTACTGATGGGGCCAGGTGGGCACAAAAGACCCTGTGAGGATGCCACTGTGGGCATGAGGATTTGATGTGTAAAGCAGTGTCTGAGGCGTTTCCACATTTCACTGTACACTTCCTTCTACACCTCCCATCACACCCCCCACTATCCACAACATCTCCCTCCACAGTGCCATGAAGGCAAGCTCTGTTGCTTGCTTAGCATTGCAATATCATAAAGGCTTATTGAAAGTAAGCTTTGATTTCACATTTTCTGCCTCAGCAATGGCATCATTTCCTTGTCAAAGTGATATTTCAATATTCAAGTGGTGTGGTAATAAGATATCAGCACACTATCTAAAGTATTGCTTCTCAAAATGCCCCTTCATTGGAAAATATAAATTTAAATTTTATTCAATGGTGAGTTCTTACAAGCCACAGATGTTGGAAAAGAAATGTTTGGGGGGCTATGAGACTATGTGGAATCACGCATGCATCTGCATGTCTCTGGAGTCCATTGCTCCTATCAAAGTTCAAAGAGGACAAATGATTCTAGAAGGGCTAAGAGCAATTTCAAGAGATGGGTGAGGATATAGATAGACAATTATAATCTCATGAAACAAGAGAAAGCAGAGTGAACAATCTGTAGACAGGTACTCCATAAATTGATAGATAGAAAAATACTAGCCATGCCAGTTCTATCTCTAGCTTATGAGCCAATCTTTTATCATGTGGTGGCAGGGGGCAGGTTATACTAAAACAAAGTAAAATTCTAGGTCAAAATTTTACTAGGTCACTCCATACCCTGTTAAAAATATTTTATTAACTAGTCTTGATATCTGACAAATACTAGATATGTAAAGTGTAAAGCTGACTGCGTGTAAGAAAGTATGTACGTGTGTGTGTGTGTGTGTGTGTGTGTGTGTGTGTGTGTATAGTGCATGTCTATAAAGGATTGTGCGCGTACATGTGCATGTCGAAACCAGAGATGTTCATCTAGTATCTTTCCCAGTCACTCTCCACCCTAGCTTTGATTATTTTATTTTTATGTGTATGGGTATTTTGCCTGCATGTATGTCTGTGCACCATGTACATGTCTAGTACCTGAAGAAGCCAGAAGAGAGTGCTAATCCCGGGGAACTGGAGTGACTAACAGTTGTTATTCACCATGTGGGTGCTGGGAAGGCCTTCCAGAAAATCGGCCAGTGCTCTTAAATGGTGTTCCATCTCTCCAAATTCCCTCTCCACCTTAACTTTTGAGACAGGGTCTCTCACTGAATTCAGAGCTCATCAATTGAGTAGACTGGCCGGCAGTGTGTCTCCACCCCTTCCCTTCCTAGCGCTAAGATGATAGATACACATAACCATGCCAGGCTTTACTTAGGTGCTGGGAATCTGAACTCAGGTCCTCAGGCTTGAAGGGCAAGCACTTCACCCCGAGAGCCATCTCCCCAGCCCTGGTTCAGTTCTAACAGACATATACCCTTGTGGAAGCTCTACTGTGAAGACTACCAAAGCAAAGCAAGTGCATTATTCCCCAGATGTCCTAAAAACCCTTTGGTGATCAATCCTTAAAGGCCTGCCCATCTACATCAATCTCCCATCTTACTATGTAAAAGTTTGCATTTTCTAGAGATTTCTAGAAATAGAATAATACAGTGTAGGTGACTGAATGGTGTCCACCAAAAAGATATGTCTAAATCCTAATTTTTGGAACCTGGGTACACCACCTTATTTAGAAAATGATAGAGGCTCTTAAGACAAGCTCACCATCACTGAAGATCTAGATGTGCCCTAAACCCATGTCCATGTAAGAGGCCCTAAAGAGTGTCCGTGTTAGAGGTAGGGCCAGGCCAGGGTGAATTCAGAGCAGAAAACAGTGCTGAAAATATTCACAGAACAGCAATGGCCACCACAGGCTGGCCAAGGGACAGAACCAATGCAGCCCCAGAGTTTCTATACATAGACAGCATAACCACACCTCCGCAACTGTGCAGGAACTACATGCTAATGTTTTAAGACAAGATACTAAGTCTGTAATTTATTTGTTTGTTTTTTAAGGCAACCACAGAAAACTAATATATCATCAGGGTTTTTTTTTTTTTTTCCTGAAAAAACAGAAGAAACTCCATGACATTCAATTGTGTGTCATTCGTATCTGCTGATATTTTCTCTAACACCAGCACAGTATTTTAGCTCAGCATATTTATCTTGAGATTCATCCTACCTGAGGTTTCTATCCTGTTTGTTGCTGACTAGCAGTCTTTCTTTTCTTTTCAGGGTGTGGGGGTGAGACAGGGTCTCTTCAGGTATTCCTGGCGAGTAGTAGTATTTCAATAGGTAACTACATTAGAATCTGTTTCTCTATTCACCTACTGTTGATAACATTTGAATTCATGCTAGTTGAGACTTTACAAATCAGGTAGTTATGATTACAACATGCTTGCATTTCCCTGTGTAGATACCTAGTTGTGAAATGGTTGACTCATAAAGTAGGGCCATGTTTAGCTAAGAAACTTCCAAACTATTTTTCATTCCTACCAGCAATGTTGCAGATTTTAAAAATTAATGCAAAACCCAACTGTTATAATGAACCTGGGGTGTCCCTTGGCACATGCTCTATTGTCTTACATGACTACAGCCTTGATATTGAATACAAGTGTTTACTTCACCCTCTGAATGCCATCACATACTCAGGGCCAGCTGCTATGAACTACAGTATTTTTACTGTACATACAAGCAATTTTCTTCTTATAGAAATAAAATGATTAAATTGCAAAAAAACAAAAACAATATTTCATACCACCATTATTCACCATTTAAATATCAAATTAGAATATGTTAGGATTATATTAAGATGTTTGATTTTATAAACAGCCATTTGAGTTGGTGACTTGAGGTTCATAAAACATTAAGAAATGAAATCTGGGTTAAGATTAAGACGGGGTTCCGGCCATTTCTGCAATAGCGGTCGGCACACTGCTCCTGTTTCTGCTGTGTGGGTATGTGAAACGGCACTTGTCAGCCAATTTTTCATTTTTATGTAAAATTAAATAGGTTTATCCATCTCATTGTGATGCAAGTTTGCTTTCATCTTTAATAAAAGGTAAAATTACATGCATTCTGAAGAACTGTTTTAAAATAAGTATCTTTATGACTTACTATCAGTGAATGTCTCTCACTTGTATGCTTCTCTTACCTGGAGTTACTGGCAAGTGGAAAATTTTAAGAAACCGTGATCTAGGGAAGGAAAAGTCACGAAGTTGCTGTAGATAACAAACAAGCCGAAATCAGGATGCGGCTGTCATCCTACTGTCCACTCTGGCTTACAGACTGACAGCAACATCCACAGGGCCACCCGAGGGCCCTGTTTTCTGCTGTGCCACCGCAGCCAGGCCACTCTCAAGACCAGCAAAGAGTTTTCTAGAAAGGTGAGTAAACAGACATCTATGTGAATAGATGGCTAGACAGCTTTATGAAGTTAAAACTATTCCATTGTAACTAACTTGGTACTCACACAGTATATTCAAAACATCTATCTAGTGTGCTTGTGGGGCCAGGGGTTTGTATA
>CABHPQ010165721.1:0-25431 GCA_902168405.1 Peromyscus aztecus | reverse complement strand
CACACACACACAGCCTCGCCCTTCCTAAGGAAGAACTTCATCCACTACCCAGCAGGCCTCCTCTGCAGCCATTCACCAGCGCTCACCTCTCTAAAGGCTGGGGAGCAAATTTTAATGAGTGCGCTTTCCTCGTGACCTGTAGAGGTGTGTCCTGGCCTTCAGTGGCTGTGTTGGGGGGGCTCAGAGGGTGAGCAGATCTTACATTTTACAAGTTTGAAAGTTTAGTCTGTTAGTCCAGAACTTCACAGATGCAGTCAATTTCTCTGACTACGCTGGTATGGAAATTCCGAGGAGAGATCGGCATGTTCCTGGTGGAACGGCTATGGGCTGGTATGTGGATACTATTGAGTATAAGCCTGAACTAGGATGCATATAGCAAATTACCCTGTGATGACCGAATTTATACTACTGAGGGGAAACAGACACAGCATCAGGTTTGGCCTTCAGAGATTTCATTACGTGGCTGTCAAAGCAAGGTCACAGAGAACAACAGCTCCTTTCCATCAGGGGCCACAGAGCTGTACAACAGGCACAAACAGGCCTTTGTCTATAGACAAGCTTAAACTGGAGGAAATAGGGCAGAGCATCCCGGGGGCCCCCAGCATAGGATTCTGTCTTCACACTTAAGTAGCCTATGACCATCTGTTTACCACATAAAACAACATTTTGTAAGTAACCATGTCACAGGATTTAAGGTGTTGTTACTAACATTTCTACTCATCCCTCCCACAGAGATCTCAAAACACCACTCACAACCAAACACCTTAAACTTAAATAACGAGCTGTAGCAAAATATGGGAAACAGTATATGCTTTAAAGAAACCGCACTTTTCCCAATACAGGCTAGTTAGATAGACTATCCCACTAGTAATGTCCTAGAAATAACCACTGCGTCACAAAAGAATAAATGAAAAAATGCATTCGAATACTTACTTAAAATACCAAACTTTCCCCAGAACAGGAGTATAGCCAAAATTGGGAAAATAACAATGAGGATCTTTTCATTTGGAGAAAACCATGATGCTGTGGAGAAAGAAAAACAAAAATCATAATTAGTGTTTACCATACTCACTGCTAATGGTCTCCAATATATCCTTATTATTCTAGTAGAAGATAGAAACAATTCAAACTGCAGGCCATGGTTTACACACACACACACACACACACACACACACACACACACACACAGAGGCAAAACACATTTCATATCTAACTTCCTTAGCAACAAATTCTTTGACTATATGTAAATGTGTGCACCTGTATGGAGTCTTCCTTAGCAACAAATTCTTTGACTATATGTAGAACGTGTGCACCTGTATGGAGCCGAGGTCGACACCTTGTGTCTTCCTCGATAGCCTTCCACCTCGTTCTTTGAACCAGGGTCTCTCCCAAACCTGGAGGGCATTGACCAGACCAGGCTGGGGCCATTGAGCTCCAGGGGCATAGCTGTCTCTGCCTCTCCAGTGCTATGCCCTGGCCTTTTGTGTGGATGCTGGGGATCTGAACTCAGACCCTCAAACTTGTACGGCAAGCATCTGACCCACTGATCTAGTCCCCCAGTCCCACAGAACAAAACACGGTGTGTAGGAAGCCCACAGCTCTGGATTTGGATGAGCCTCACCACACTCTCCTGTCCTGTGTTCTGCAGAAGGGCAGGTGGCAGTAGATAACAGACTCTGGCCACACTGCTGGGTGTGAAAGTCAACTCAGACTCAAAATCTGTGTGACTGCAGACAATGTCTGAACACCTTTGTTTGTCAGCACCCTTGAATGACACAGACTCTGTTTGTTGGAGGATTTCTACTACTAACGAAAGTTATATATGTAAAGGGCTTAAGGCACGTGCTTGGTAACTGTGAACTGCAGTTATCATGTTTGTTTGCTGAGTACCTGTGTGTGTGCATAATGCCAAAATCATCATCAAGGAACAGCAAATGTTCCTTTAAAGCCTGACTCGGGGAACCACATGAAGGAGCTCTAGGGACCCCTGGGTCCTTTTGCTGACTGTGACTATGTAAAACACAGGTGTCCCTGGCCTTTTCTCAAACTGACTCTCCAAGAGAAGACTTAACTCGTAAGCCACAGACTTCAAAAGGATAGTTTTATGTAAACATGAGGGACTTCCGGTTATTAAGGAAGGTGTTTAGGTGCATACTAAGACTCCAAATAAGACTTGTTCAGAACTTTTAAAATGTTACGTTTGACTGCAATTGATAATCCCATAGACTGAAGTTTTATGTATGAGATCTGTTTTTCTCTGACAGCAAAGCTGAGTACATGCACTGCAAGAATTTCAGAGTTTGCCTGTACCGGGGTGTGTGCTAGCTAAAGGGTCCCTTTGCTCCTGGCTGCTGTCCCAGGCAAGCACTGGCACTCTTCTGAGATCAACCCCATGTAGCCCTTCTGCCCTTGGTATCAATGTGGAAGTTCATGGGCTTTCATTCAAAATGACAGCCATGTGTTTCTTATATTAAGCTTACAAACAAAACACTGGCAAAATGCTTACATTAATCCCTATAACATAAGAAAATTGTAAAATCTGTCTTGGAAATATCAGCACTTCAGAATCTAATGTTCTGCCCTATCCACACACAGTAGAGTCAACATAGCTGCTGTTGAAGATAACAAGTATTCCAAATTAGTGAATGAAACTAACCCTATTTTCTTAAAAATGTAATTAATTAATTAATTCTGTGTGTGTGTATGTGTGTGTGTGTGTCTGTGTGTGTGTGTGTGTATAGGTCAAACAACATCTTACAGAAGTTGGTTCTCTCCTTCTACCACATGTGTCCTGGGGATCGAGTTCATGTAGTCAGATGTGACAGAGAGTGTCTTTACCTGCTGAGCCATCTCGATTCCCCACACTAAATTAAAATGTCTGTCGGTCCTGCAGGATGGAGTACAGGATCACAGTGAAGCTGTGATCAGACTGTCACGGCCTCAGTGATGCACAAGAGAGAGAACCATGTGACCGACAAGCACCACCCTGGGTTCAGTTTTACTTGTCACATCTGAAGCTGAAACAGTTGGACTGGCCAACGGAAGGTGACAAAATAAGGATGTGACAGCATCAGCAATGACTGAGTGAACTGGATGGAGGCAGTTGGGAGAACAGCTGAAGCCCTCCCAGCAAGGGAGAAACCACAGCACAGCAGGTCCCCGGCTGAAATGTGACCTCAGGCAGATCCCGGGGAAGGGAGCAGTTAGGTAGCAAGCTGGAATGGTCACAAGCAAGCTGCCTGGCGCGAGAGAAATCGGGAATGAGTAGTCGACTACTCAAGGCCTAGAAGATTTTATGAAGGAATAATGAGAAATGGAAGAGGACAGTTCAATGACAGAAAGAAAGCAAGACAGAGCCAAAAATATTACGGTCTGAGTTTCTCAGTCAGAACACATAAGGATCTCCCAGGGGTTGGTGAAGACTTCACACACTCTGCTCTCATTACCGCACCAGTATGTTAGCGTGTTCCCTGGTGCTAAGTGTGTGTGTGTGTGTGTGTGTGTGTGTGTTGGGGGGGCGGGGGAGATGTCTGCCGCTCTCTGTTTAAAATGACTGCCGCGGATTTCTGCTGGAGTCTAGCTCTGGTCGCTGACACGAATGTGTTGTCTTTCTCTAGACTATTATGCTGGAGAAATGCTGAGTCACTGAACTGGACATTTAAAAAAAAATCAACTGAGCTGACTCCGATCAACTGAGCTAGGCGTGGCGGTACACTTCTATAATCTCAACACTCAAGAGGCTGAGGCAGGAGGATCATGAGTTCCAGGCCAGCCTGAACTATTTAGCGAGACCCTGTCCAAAGGGGAGATGGGGGAAAATGCTGGGGGAAAACCTCCAGTGTTTTATATAAATCCATTTAGATGTCCATTAAGCTACTGATTTACAGAAGTGTCAGGTGCCATTAACTCCTCTTCCCCAGGGGGAGTGAGAGACTAGGCACTTCTCTAAGATCCATTTCAGCTCTGACTTTCTATGGCATTAAGAAAATTAATTAAGCATAAAATGATCTAAGAAGAGTATCTCAGTATTGGGAAAGATACTCCAAGGACATTCACTTTGGTTCCACCCAAGCTATGGCCGACAACTCTCCCTTCATGCTCCCAAGCTCCCATTCCTCCTCAGGAAGACGACACCCAGGAAAATGAACTTATTACTAAAAAGACAGAGATGATACTAAGGAGGGTGTGGTCTGTGGGGGAGGGTTTAACCCTTGCTTCCAATCTGACTGTTAGTGACACCCGGGATGCCACTTCTGCAAAATGGACCTGGCTAAAAGGGTGAAGGGACCATTCCTCTTCTTCATATACATCTGCAACATACCTGCACATATAGTTTAAATGGAACCTTCCCTTCTGGCCTGACGATGCTCTCCACAAAAGCCACAGACTGTGTATCAAAAACACCAACACCAGGCATGAGAATCCCCCTTTTTGAGTTGTTGGTAAAGGTTGTCCAAGAGACTCCCAAAACATTATGGGCTATTGCTGTTGCACATGGCTAGCTCCCAGAGGTGGAAGGTAAGACCCTTCTGCTGAAGACATCATGAACTTCAGACAGAGGACTTAGAGGACCTGAGCTGGATCTGGCCTGAAAGCCTCCTCCCTGAGGATAACTACCACAGTACTAGAAGATGGCATGCAAGCTTCCAAAGGAGGGAAGCAACCAATCCTTGATACCCATGAACCACTACAATAACCAGCCTGGCAAATAATCCTAGGGGTACAACAGAGGCCTGTATACCTCGGTAGTAACCAAAAGCTCTTTAATTGTACCTAAGGCCAGCTCAGCAAGAGAGAAACGCTTCCTGGTACTATACACCTAGCCAACTACACAGGGTTAGTGGAGCCACGGATCTTGGAGTGAATCTACAACAACCGCTTTACTAACCAGTATAAGCTCTGAAAACTGTCTAAATATTTATCCTTATGCACACAAATAAGTGGTCTCACCCCTCATTAAAGAAACTTTTCTTTGCAACAGAGACCATTATGAAAATCACAGCTGATCAAAATGCAGAAAACAAGAGATCCTGTGATGCCCAGTCCCGACAGATACATCTACAACACAATTCCTGCATGCAAGCCTCATATTATTGTTGAAGTGGGGTGTGGGAAGATTTTTTTTTTAAGCCAGAGAAACAGGAAGTTTTCTGTGAGATTGTGTTACATAGACTATAAGGAGACTACACCCACGAAGTCTCCTCAACACGGCCGCCTAAACAATGATACCACCACTGAACACGCTGACCCCAAAGTTAAAGTTCATAGAAAAGCTCATGGAACCTCAACTGCAGACAAAGAACCACTGGCAACTGGAGAATGCTGAGAACGAGCGAAATAGTCTTCCCCAGGGAAGGGTCCCTCAACTGGTTATCCAACACCAGTGGTCAACCCTGAGATCTCACACATACAAGTAACATTATATGAACTGAGCAGCTTGTGTTTGTGAATTTAGAAGTGTGTGTGTGTATGTGTGTGTGTGTGTGTGTGTGTGCGCGTGCGTGTACAATAACAATTACATAAAAAGAGGCCTTGAATTTGAGAGAGTGGGGGGTGCACATGGTAGGAGCTGGAGGAAGTAAAGGGATGGGGAAATAAGATAATTTCAAGAAATAAGAAAATATTATATTATAATATAAATTATTTAATATTTATATTAATGTACTTAATATAAATATTATATTAATAAATAGTATATGATATTATAATATAAATAAAATATACATATGCAAACCTCCAAAACATAGAAAAATGAGCTTTGGCAAAAGATCCTAAGAAACTTTGTAACATTAAAATTCAAGCTAAGTCTTGATGACGCTTCAGGATTGGAATGGCTTTTCCAGTGTGTCTGCAATTCACCAGTCATTTGAGCAAACTCAAAATTCTAAGGTGAGCTCCCAAAGCCCTGACAGCACTAGCCCATGCAATTCTCTCTCTCTGCATGTAAGACTGAGCACCTCAGATTTCCTATGACAATTACAACTAGAAAAGGAAGTTTGCTGAGACAATTAGGATGCCGGTCGGTTGACATTAGGGATGGGAGGTTATCCTTGAAGGCCAGAAATTGGCCCAATCAGATGATTCTTAAAGGGCCCTGGGCTCTTCCTGGAAAGGTAAGTTCTACATATTAGCGGGATTCAATGAGATGGAGTCCCTTTCCCTGACTTTGCACATGAGCACGGCCACACGGCAAAGAATAGGTGAAGCTGCAGGAACGGAGGGAAGACCCCCACCCCTGGCAGACACCCAGCCGAGTCAGGACCTTGGTCTTGCTATGTCAAGGAGCTGACTTCTGTGGCCATTATGTGTGCTTGGAAGCAGGATCACAAATGCCAATGAAAACATACTGTGGCCAAGATCTCAATTTTAGTCATAGAACTGAGCGTAGGGCATGGTCACATTAGGATCAGAACTACAGAACTGTTAACTAATAAATGTGTGTTGCTTGAAGCTTCAGGGCCTGTGGCCATTTGTTATCCAGCACTACACAACTAACGAAAGAACCCTGAGGTACCTTCCTATCACTGCTGTGAACCGAGTTTGTAGCAAGTTGATGAGGTCAGAATTGACAACTGTGTGAAGCTGACCTTTTAACACAAAATCCGAATCGCTTAGGTCCCTAGCGCAAATAGTTATTCTGAGTTTTCTGTCCCACTGATAATAGAAGTATCAATAGCTAATTTTAAGTATGATTGCTTGCATATTTATAAAATATTTTCATAGTAATCACGGATTATGGTATTTTTCAAGCCAGGGAAATCTAGGTTAAAATCCTGGACGTGTGATCGAGCTTTGGACACACTCCTTGAATCTCATTTGCTTTCTGTACTGAGAAGAGAGAACACCTACATCTGTGTCCTGGAGTTCCGGGCAAAGCACAGCACATGACAAAAATAATGCATCTGGGATGCACCCAGATACATGGGAGGTCACTCCTCTCCTGTCAATCACTACTTACAACTTTGAAGTAGCATCTTTCTCATCACTAAATCCGTACTGCCCACCTCAGCACCCGACCCACAGTCAGTACCCAACAAAACTTTGCAAAGGAGAAACCTTATTTCTAAATCAAGACATTCCTGTGATGGAGACAGCACCCTCATTTTGCTGATGAAAAAAATTAAGAACCAAATATTTCGAGAATGTGTGACTACTGAATGCTCAGCCATAAATGGGACACTGTAGCATCGTCTCCAAAGCTCAGATGGCATCTCAGAAGAGGGAATAAAAGTAATTTTAGAGCCTGAGGACAGGGCCTAGCATTGTGGCGTGCTGTCTTCTAAGCATGACAGGGCCATTGTTCTACTGGACTCGCAGCGGCTATAATTCCATGCGCAAGATCTGCACAAGACTGGGGCTGTCAATGTCCTGTTGTGGAGGGGAGAGGGACTCACAAGGTCCCGCCCCTCTCTGAGAATCTACAGGCAGGTAATGGCTGCTGGGGTGGGGGAGGGATACTTTCTTCAGTGGTTTGTGTCACATCCTTGCATGACCTCAGGGCCTTGGCCTGACTGGGGTGTCAAGGCAATGAAGAAAAGACAAACACTCAGAGATAGACAGACAGACAGACAGACAAAGAAGTTGGAGTTGGGTGGAATGGGCTGGCTCTCTGATGGAGAAACCTCAGGACTCTGGAAGCTCAGAATGTTTACTTTATACAACTAAACAAGGAGGCAGGGCTATTCCATACAGATAAACAAGAAGGTAGTTTTAGCTAATCTGGGTAGGAGCAGTCTCCATAAGGGGAGCAGTCTTCAGGCTGTAATATATCAGGAGGAGAGGAGAAAGCTATGGTGGACATTTTCTGCACACACCATCCACATCTGATGAAGGCTTTGCCATTTTCCTATCGGTCTGAGGCTACGGACCTTGATACGTCCATGACCATGTCAACAGCACACATTCACTCAAGACTTCATTACTCAGGTGGGCACCACTCCTCAGAGTGTAGACACTGGTAGGTCTTCCCTGCTCTTGTAAATAACGTGTCACTAATGTTTCTATAAGCAACCTTAATAAAAGCCATTGTAGCACATACACATACTAAAAAAGGACATGAACGTAGATGGGGGACTACTTGGGAAGAAGAATGGAGATCACTGGGAATGGGAGCACAGAGAGGGTAATGGGGGTGGATATACATGTATGAAAGTATCATAATGAAACCCACTACTTCATTTAAGATATATAAATAAAAAAATATTTAAGAAGACCCTGAAGATCAGGTAAGCCGAGTCTCTTAAGTTTTCTTTTTTTTTTTTATGTTGGGAAATGATGAAAACAAAAAGCTCTCTATAATCTCAAGTCCTGAGGCACTGGCCTAGAAACACATGAATGTCATCCAGTGTTTACAGACAGTCAGCCCCTGTGCTCCAATGCAACAAATAGTCACCATTACCTGTGTTCTACTGAGTGGAATTCAATTACATCCTGGACAATTTCTCTTTCTCATTTATGCTTACATTTGCAAAAGAAAGCACAACACAGTAAAAATGATTTCTAATACCTAAATCTCCACATCCACAAAACACGCATCACTGTAATAACAAATATATATTCTCCCCCAAATAATTTTGTATGGCAGGGTTTATTTTATTGACTTTTTCTCCCACTCAAAAATGGCTCCAAGAACACAGGGTCGACCTATAGGACGGGAGAATATCTTTTGCAGATACAAACTGGACAGAGGATTATCACCTAGAACCTATAAATAATTCCAAAATTAAACACTAAAAAGTTCCCAATTCATCTAGTCAATGCTACTGAGCTGAACAGAGTTCTCAGAAAGAGAAATCATCCAATCAACAAATCATCCCAAATCAACCACTTAGCAAGTGAGCTTCAGACCCGAACAGTTTTCAGAAGAAGAATGACTAAATAAAAAAAAAAAAAATCAAAGAACACTTGAAGAATTGTTAAATACTCTTAGCTTTGAGATCCCATCTCATTCCAGCCACAATGGCTACCATTAGGAAAACAGACAATAAATACTGGTAAGGATGTAGGCAAAATGGAGCCTTTATACATGGCTGGGGACATACAATCCTGTCACAGGCACAATGGAAATCAGTAAATTATGTCCCTCCAAAAACTAGAAGTAGAACTACTATAAGATCTGTCTATACCAGTCCTAAGTAAGCCAGAAGGATTCGTGTATGGTTGCACTACTCACAATAACCAAGCTGAGGAAGTAGTCTGCATGTCCATCAACAGATAGAAACGTGTGTACCTGTGTGTGTGTGTGTGTGTGTGTGTGTATACATATACACAAAATGGAGTTTTATTCGGCTGTAAGGAAGAATAAAATTATGACATCTGTGGGAAATTAGATAGAACTGGGGATCATTACGTTAAGTGAAAAAAGCCATATCTTTTGTTTTACATAGATTCATATATAGTTGCAAATAAATAAATATGTATATGTAAAACATGAAAACAGAAGAGTATGAGAAGGGAGAAATTGGTTTAAAAGAAGAGAGATGCAGGAAAAGAAGAGGATGATGGACTACATGTCACATGAAAGCAGAAATGGAGACCAGCTGCGGAGAAGAAATGGACCAGCAAGAGGAGGTTGAAGTCAGGGGGAGAATAGTAAGGAGGCAAATAAGAACAAAGTATAATGTTGTGGAATATTAATTTAAGATGTGTTACATTCGTTTATACTGTGGAATATTGGTTTAATGATGCAAAGATGTGTTGCATTCCTTTATGTTGCATTTGTTTAGCTCTGTGAAGCTGTGTTATTGTGCCTGCCTAAAACACCTGATTGGTCTAATAAAGAGCTGAATGGCCAATAGAATAGGCAGGAGAGGGATAGGTGGGGCTGCCACGCAGAGAGACTAAATCGAAGGAGAAAAAGAGAAGAGGGAGGAGTGAAGAAAAGGAAGAGAGGAGGATGCTGGGGAGCAGCCACCCCGCCACACAGCCAGACATGGAATAAGAAGAAAAGATATACAGAAATAGAAAAAGTTAAAAGCCCAGAGGCAAAAAGTAGATTGATAATTTAGGTTAAGAAAAGCTGGCTCGAAACAAGCCAAGCTAAGGCCAGGCATTCATAAGTAAGAATTAGACTCCCTGTTTTATTTGGGAGCTGGGTGGCAGGTCCTTGAAGAGTGAAAAAAAAAATGGGACGACAGTATAAAAGTATGAGAATGCTATAGTAAAAAAACGTTCTGTATGTGAACTATAAAAGTTGCCAATACCTGGATATCAGTGCCAACAGCCCCAAATTTCATTGCATAGCTGAGGCTTTTAATTCAACATTCCTGGAGTCCACCACAGGACTGAATCTTTGGCTTCAGTGTTTATCAGGGGACCAAGCCTTTGGCTCTAGTAGTTCTAAGCCTTTAGCTACAATAGTGTACAACTGGGATTCTGACTCCAGCCTCCAACAGTTTACAGAGTTCATATTGAGACAAGCAAGTTTAATAGATGTGGTTAGCTTGGTGATCAGTGTATGGCCCCATTAGTGATCCTGCTATCATCCAGACAAGCCCAGATCACCTCAGCAACCTCATCTGAGAATCAACATCAAATCTGACCAGTCTCCATGGGTGAACTTCATGCAGACCTCCTTCTAGGAAGACTCACAGAAAACAAAACATCCAAATAGAACTGGAAGAAAGAGAATTAAAACTTTAAGACCAATCCATCCTAGCAATGAACAAAATACAACAAAGAAACAAGAATAACATTATACAACTACCCACCACAATGCATTCCAACCTATCAATCATCTATAATGGGATCCAAAATCATACGGACAGCTGAAATATCTAAAAAAGAATTCAGAATTACTTCTTAAAAGAATGAATTATGATATAAAAATACAAACAAACTACAGCACAGTCTAAGGAATCTACCCAAGACCTTTGCAAGGTATCTCTACTGTGAACAAAACAGTAAATTGGAGGAGTCCAACAAATGGAAGACAAACTCAGCAAGGAAACAAAAGACGGACAAAGAACCAAACTGAAACACTGGAAAAGAAAGACAGGGTCCAACGGAAACCACACCAGAAAGCATCAGACAGACAAGATGACTCAGAAGAAGGATTCTCATAGATTAAGAGAAAGTGCAGGCAATAACATGGTAAGACACATAAGGGAAAAGACTAAGGGATATGACTAATATTTCCAAGAAGTATGGGATACATTCAAGAGAGCACACCCCCAAAGTTCACAGTGAACTTCGCAGGAACAGAGAGAAAGTCAAACATAACAGGCAGACTAGTTAGTGGAGAAGGTTTTATAGAAGAAAACTTGTGAAACCTAGAGAACGAAGACATCCAAACACAAGAGGCATGTAGAATTCTAAGAAGACATGACCAGTGAAGAGCCTCTGCATGACACATCATAGTCACGATGTCAAAAGTACAAGTGATGAACAACACTAAAAGCAGTACAAGAAAAACACCAACTAGAATCCGATGATGGGAATACTGGAATAACCTCCGACCTTTCCTCAGAAACCCTAAGAGCCAAAAAAGGCAAAAATGTTAAGTTCTAAAAGTAACTGTGAATCAAGAATCGTATACCTAGCAAAGTTATATTTTAAAATCGATGGATAAAGAGATTTCAAGACAAACACAAATTAAGGCAATTAATGCCAACAATGTCAGTATTGCCAAATATTCTTAAAGGAAGATTACATAGAGAAAAATAAGAAAGGCAGCCTCCCTTTAAAAGAACACATGAAAATACATGCTCTATGAAAGGAAAAGATGAGCAAGGAAGAGGAGAGAATTAACTACATGGAATACAGCAACCTCCCAAAACTAACAAGAGGAAGGGAAAGAAATGCCAATAATAGAGCACCACAGAACATCACCTAACAAATTCTTCGGAAATAGAGAACTCCTTTCAGTAATAACTTTAACTATTAATGGCCTCAACTCACTAACAAAAAGATGCAGACTACCCAAATGGATTAAAAAACAAGAACCTACTATCTGTTGTATCCCAAGGTAGGAAAAAAGCCTGCAGTTAGCAAAAAAGGTCAGAAACAGATTATCAGAGTATGGAGAACAAATTAGCAGGCAAGCAGGATCCAGAAACAAGTAAGCACAGCTATCCTTACACGTGATAAAGGAGACTCCAAATAAAAACTAATCAGAGTGATACAGAGAAAATACATACTAATGAAGGGGGCAACCTATCAAGAAGTTATAACAATTATTCACATTTATGTATCAAAAACCAGAATCCCCAATTTCATAAGACAAACACTAAAAGGCATAAAAGGCCACATAAGTCCTGATATAGTAACAGTAGGAGACTTTAAATCACATTGTCATAGTCAGACAGGTCTTCCAAACTAAAAATAAGCATAGACATTTCAGATTTAACAGACACCACAGACTACTCCATCCAACAGAAAAGGAATGCACATTCTCAGCAACACGTGAAATTATCTCCCAAAATGATTACATAATAGGTCACAAATCAAACCTTAACAACAACAACAATAACATCAACAAAAAAAAACCTGTGACAATTCTTGTTTCTTATCAGACAACCAGGAAATAAAAGTAATAATCAACAGGAAGAAAAACTACAAAAATAGTCAGAGACAATGAATTTTCAAACCAGGGAGGAAATTTAGAAATTCCTACAGTCAAATGAAAATGAGAATACAACCTCTCAGAACCTTCAGACACAGACAAGATAGCCAGTCCCAAGACTACCTTGTACACAGTGATAAGCACTTACATTAGCAAGCTAGAAACATCTCAAAAAACACAACAATGCACCTCAAGGCTCTAAACAAGCAAAGGATAACCTCAAACGCAAAGATGGCAGAAAACAAGGAAGATTGTGGAAGAAAGTAATGATACAGGGATTAAAAGAGCAATATCCAATGTCAATCAAAGTCGTGGTTCTTTGAAAAAGTTAGTGAAATTGATAAACCTCTAGCTAAACTGACAAAAATGAAGAGGGAACAGACCCATATCGATCAAATTAGATAGGAGAAAGATATTAAAACAGATTCTAGTGAAATCCAGAACATCATTAAAGAATATTTTGAGAACACATACTCCAAAAAGCTAGAAAAATCTAAAAGAAATAGATAAATTCCTAAATGCATATTATCTGTCAAGATTAAAGACAGAAGATGTAAGTAACTTAAATAGACCCATTACAAGTAATGAGATTGAAACTGTAATCAAAAGTCTCCCTACAAAGAAAAGCCCAGGATAACTTGGGGTCACTGCTGAATTCTATCAATTTTCAAGGAAGATCTAATTCCAACAGTCCTCAATGTGTTCCACAGAATTGAAAGGGAAGGAACACTGCTAAATTCATCCTACGAAGTCATTATTATTCTGGTATCAAAGACATAAAAAAAAAAAGGAAAAAAGAAAGAAAGAAAATTACAGAGAAATTTCCCTGAGGAACTTATATACAAAACTTCAAATTTCTGAAATTCAAGAACACATTAAGAAGATCCTACATCATGACCAAATGGGCTTCATCCAAGGGATGCAAGGGTGGTTCAGTAAGTGTATAGTATATAAGTAAACTTAAGGACGGTGATTATATCATCATGTTAAAAGATGCAGAAAGATAGATATCTAACTTCAACCTGCTTTCACGGTAAAAAGTCCTGGAGATATTAAGAATATAAGAATATATATGTATGTATATGGCACATATACAAACCTAGAACCAACATTATAGTAAACAGGGAACAACTGGGAGCATTTTTCTCTAAAATCAGGAATGAGACAGAGATACCCACTTCACTGTTCTAATTCAATGTGGTGCTGGAAGTTTTAGCAATGAGACAGGAGAAAGACATGAAAGGAATAAACACAGGACAGGAAGAGGTCAGTCTATCCCCATCTGCAGATGGCATGAAGCTAGATTTGAAAGGCCTTATAGAATCTATCATAAATTGTTAGATTTAATCAACACTTTTAGTAAAGTTGTAAGGTACAAAATAAATATACAAAAATCAGTAGCCTTAACAAATTCCTACAGTGAACTCAGAGAGAAAGAAATTAGGAAAAATATGTCACTCTGTCGTTCAATATGGTTAGGAACAGAACTAATTAAGAGAGTGAAAAACATCAACAATGAAAACTTCAAAACATTGACAAAGGACATCAAAGAAAATACTAGACGACGGAAAGACCATTCCATACTCTTGGTGTGATGAAATTAGTATCATGAAAATGTCTGTATTATCAAAAGTAATTTACAGAGTCAATGCGACTGCCATCAAAACCTGAGGCTGTTCTTCAAAGAACTAGAAAAGAACAACCTGAGAGTCCGCACGGAACTACGGAAGACTACAAATGGCCGCACAATCCTAGGAAGGAGGGCATAGCTGGGGTTGTGGTTATGACTTGACACCATACTACAGAGACACAGTGACAAACACAGCAGACAGGGAGACCCGTGGAGCAGAACAAAGAAACCTGCAAAGGTGCCAACATATGCAACTGAAAAGAAAGAAAGAAAGAAAGAAAGAAAGAAAGACGGCCTATTCAAAAGATCGGCAAACCGGGTATCTTCCTGTAGATTCTTCAGATCCATTTCACTAACCAGAAACAAAAAGCGGCTAGAAGTGGATCGAAGACCTTAATTTCAAAGGTAAAACACTGACACTGTTAGAGGGAAATACAGGGGATACATTTCAAGATAAAAAGTGTAGGTAAGAGCTTTCTGAACAGATCCCTAATAGTGCAAGAAGCAGCTCCAAGACTCAACAGATGGAACTACAGACCGTTCAAGTTTCTGTACAGCAAAAGGAAACTGCCAGCCGAGGAAACAGCCAGCCTAGAGGATGGGAGAAGATCTGTAACAGCTATCCTTCACATAGGGGGCCAATATCAGAATTTACAGAGTGAAAACTAAAGAGTTAAAAACCTGCCAATCAATAAGTAGGCCATTCAATGAACAGTTCTCAAAAGAAGAAACACAAATGGCCAACCGGTATTCTAAAAAGTGTTCAATATCCTTAGCCATCAGGGAATTGCAAATTAAAGCTACTCTGAGATATCCTCTCATCCTAGTCAGAATGGCTATCATCAAGCTATCTCACAAGAGATACGCATAAGGATGCCGGGAAAGAGGAAACCTTAATCACTTCTGGTGGGGGTTCGAACAAGTATGGCCGTTATGGAAATAAACACAGAAGTTTCTGAAAGTATTTGAATAAAGAACTATTGTATGACCCAACTATACTGTAACTCTTAGACATATATCCAAATGATTGCCTATCCTACCTCAGAGACACTTGTACATTCATGTTATTACTGCACTACTCCCAATAGCAAGGAAATGGAACCAGCCTAAATGAATAATGAATAGATAATGAAAACATGGTACGTATACACAATAGGATTTTATTCAGCTGTAAAATATAAAACAGGGAAGCTTGTAGAAAAATCAATGGTTCTGGAGAGACAAAAAAAAAAAAAAGAAAAAGAAAGAAAAGAAAAAAACCCACAGTTCTTTTCCCCATGCAGATCCTAGCCTGGTTTGTGTGTGGTGGGGTGGTGGGGTGTATGGGTATAAATGTAGGTAAAGTCTAAAATGCTACAAAAGAGACCAAAAAATGATAAAAATAGGTGATTAGAAAGAATGGGGAGTAGGTAAAGGACACAGGGGACATGGAAAAGGTAAAGAGACTGGGGGGGGCAGTTACAAAGAAGAGATCAGAAGTAATAGGGGTAGGGATATGAGGGGTAAGAGAATCCACTAAAACACACTCTGAAAGTGCCAGGCTGATATTTAATTATCTTGTATGCTAATTTAAAAACTAAGAAACTCCACAATTTTTCAAAAAGGGAAAACGTTGCAAAACAGTGGCACCAGATCCCAGCAAAGATGGAGAGACACGAGGCCACTCACGCTGCTGACCACAGCGTGAAGAGAACACCAGCTCTGGAAACCGGTTTGTGGTTTCCTTAGAAACTAGGCATACGCTGCATGGGTAATCCCAAACTGAAGAGGATCCCAGTGTCTCCCAGAGGTGATCGACGAACCAGGCTATGAGAATTCCACAGACTACACCTTAGTGAAAAACCCACTGGGTTCAGATGTGTTATGGACATGTGTTACACTGTCAGACAAGCAAACAAATAAAACACAGTCCAGCACAAGAAACCCACTGTCTCACGGGTATCATGCCGAGGGGGCGCACCTTCAAAGACCATCTGTTAACGATTCCAGTGATGAATTTTCACTGAACTGACAAAGTCATAGCTGTGGACGACACGTTAGTGCCTGCCGGTCAGGAGTAATGGAAAGTATGGTGAGAGACCGAAGGGCTAGCCTTGGGGTGCTGTGCCGGCAGATCAGCTCCAAACTGCAATCACAATGGTGGTTGGCGAAGTGTGACGAAAGGAGAGAAAACCTCGTGTACACAGGACAACTGTGGACTTCCTGGTTCTGGTACCATGGCACAGCTACCTAAGATGCAACCACTGTGGGAGGCTGAATTGAGGGTGCAAGAACTTCTCTGTTTCTGATTCTTCCTATGTAATGCAAGTTCTTTAAATATGTGTGTGTTTGTGTGTGTGTGTGTGTGTGTGTGTGTATTTTTAAAATGGGTAAAAAAAAAAAAAAACAGAAACATCAAGCTTCTGGTAGAATTTTTACATTCCCTACAACAAAATTTTCTCCTCTTAATGGCACAAGACAAAGCCCGTCCCTAAGGTCTGTGGGGGTATTTTGAAATCAAGGATAAGACAATTACACACAAAAAAACCCTCTGTCTCCATCTCAGATGCTGGGATCCCCTTCCCACGTCCCTTCATTCCATTTCTGGCTGTTTCAGTCTCAAGCTCATGGGTTTTTATCAATTTTCTTCTCAGTGACCCACATTACCTCAAAAGTCACTGTTCCTATGACTGTCTGGCTCTTTTACTCCCATGAACCTATCCACTCTCTCATCCAACTAGGTATTGGATGACCTCTTCCTATGCACACTGCTGACTGACTGATTGACTGTCCAGAAAGACAGACATTTAAAAAGAAAGCTCATTAACCCAAATTAACATCAATCGCAAAGTAACAATATGTGTGAGGTTCTGACAGAAAGATCTTCCAAGTTCTTCTTGCCTCCTAAGCCATCCCCTCCCTTCTGAGCAGACTTCCAGGCAGCACAATGAAAACACACAGAACAAACACCCCAAGAAAACAAGATTTCTGTCCTCATTTTAGAGACACGCAGCTTGGTCTCCGTGAAGTATCTTCCACCGTGGTACAGGTGAACACTGAGTCCTGAATAGGGTGTGTAACTCACAGACTGTCTGATCTCTAATCCTACGTCAGAATAGTTAATCAAGCCAACCTCCCCCCCCCAATCTGCTACCAGACAGTTTGTCATTTGAAAAGTGAGAACAGATGGAAAGTGGCTGACCTAATTCAGCCGCCCTGATCCCACCCAGAGCTGGTTCTCAAAGTGTCATCAAGCCTGAGATCAGTAATACATCTGGTGGTTTAAATAGAGTTCAAGGTGCACTCTTTAAAACTGTTAGGACTCTCTGTATGTATTTTTTTTTTAATCAGCCACCACACCAAAAAAAAAAAAAAAATAGAAAAGAAAGGAGAATGTTTACTTCAGATAACAGCAATGCTGTCCATGACTCACCAAACCATTCATGAAAAGAGACTCTTTTCATGGCTCTATCACCAAGACTGAATTCAATTCGGTTAGGGTGGATCCCCACTTCCCCACTGTGCTGGCAAGTGTTGTAAGGTGGGCCACAGAAGCCCTCAGGAATCAGCATGATTACCTAATTTGCAACCTCCTTTATCCTTCTCGTCCCCTGCCGGGGTAGTGTGGTTAGAACAGTCTGATCCTTGGCAACAGTTGACGTCTATAAGACCACAAAAAGATGAAATAACCAGGAGGAACTACACAAATTAATCGAACACTAAAAAAGTACATTTTTTTTTCTTGCAAAAAAATTATTTTGGTTTGGTGATGTGGGGTCATGACCTGGAGCTCTGGGTTGTCTGAAACTCACTATATAGTCCAGGCTGGCCTCAAATTTGTAGCAATCCTCCTGCCTCAGCCTCTGTAGTGCTGAGATCAGTCTTGGGCCACCAGACTCAGGTGAAGTACCTTTGACGACAACAAACAGAACCGCCTATTACCTCAACAGAAGAGTCCTGCGACCAAGATGGGGAGCCACACAACACACAAGAGAAGGAGAAGCAAGCAAGCAGAGTTTCTGGGAAGAGCAGAGAAGTAAGCAAGACAGAACTCCTAGAAGCCACCAACCAGTATGTTAGCATTTATGAATGGTCAGCTCTTCGGTTCAAAAGAATTTCTATTTCACTTTTCTTCTTTCTGCTCCCCACTTGCTGCTCTTTTTGAAAAGAGGTCTCCTGTTACCCAGGCTGGCCTCAAACTTGTTATATAGCTGATGCTGGCCTTGCTCCTGGGTGATGGGGCTAATAGATGTGAACCAAGCCATCTGGTTAGTATTATGCTCTCTTTCTAATAGTTGCATTCAGTTTCATCAGGGCACAGGAGGCCTTTAGATAAGTCCTACTGTTTTACTCAGTCTGTTTTCTCCTGCTGTAACGGATTACTGGGAGTAGGTGATCTATAAGCAGTTGTAACTTGGTTCCTAGTTCTGGGACCGTGAAGCTCCACTGCGTGGTGTTAGCACCCGCCCAGCCTCTGGTAAGGGTCTTTGTGCTACCTCACAACACAGTGGAAGGGCAGAATGAAGAGTGAGTGTGTGTATCCGGAAGAGACAAAAATGCGACTGTCAGGCTTGCTTTCTCACTGGATGACACACACACAACCCGCCTGAGAAATGCCTTGATCCCTCATAGTGACTTCCACAAGGTCCCGCCTCACAGCACCCCCGCAGTGGCCATCATAACTTCAACACAGGTTTCAGAACAGACAGACTGCATCACTTACCCATACGGTATTTCAGCTCTATCACCGTTTTGCCTTCTCTGGATAACTCTGTAACTTCACACGTGTAGTTTCCCACGACGGCATTATGCTTATTCATTTTCAAAGAGGCATCGCCTCTCAGTAAGTCCGAGACTGAGATTTTTGCGCTGGCAAAGCTAGTCTCTACCGTAGAGTTGTTTTTACTCCCATCATAGATGAAAATGTATGTTTTGTTTAACTTCCACTTGACATACATTTCTTCAGTGCTTTGTGCCTCCACATTGAGGACAATGCAAGGGATGACGACAGTCTCATTGCACGAAGTATATTCTACAGATTTGATTTTACTAAACAGTAGTTGCGCTGAACCTGGAAAACAGACACAAAGGTATTTCATTATAATCTGTATATATGTATATATTATATTATATTATATTAGGTGTATTGCAAACCCTTAAGGTAAAGAAAAATACTTCAATTGTTCATTTACACAAGCAGTACAGGAACAAGGTGAAAAACAGCAACAAGTTATTTGTACACCAGCTGGCAGACTGGAACTTTTCTGTATTCAGTCCTAATAATACAAGGTATGCATCACCATGCGTTTGAGGGATAAATCCACCAACTGTGTTGGGAAATGCAAGGAGTTTTGAGAGTTCTCAAGTAATCATATCTGCTTACTGATATATGTAGGAAAATACTGCCCTTACTGTGGGAACATTCTGAACAAAAAACTAAGTATTATATTCAAGCTCAACTTCTATACACTTCTAGATGGAACTTGCTAAAGTGATACGAAATTTATCTCTACACTCAGGCTGCATAACCAAAAAAAGAAGTGGCCAGTTCTATTATACTTTAATATACAAAGCAACTCGAATGAATCAAATCTTATCTTTCCAAGAGGATGGAAAGTCTCAGAATACTAACGAGGGAAAAAAAATGTTCTCAGTGGCTATTTCCCACTGCAAAAGGGAGAGCGATGGACATTTTGTATGCAAGTCTCAGAAAGGATTACACACAATTGGATGGCATTTTCCTACCCCGACATTTCATTGAATCTACAGAACAATTTTGAAATGTAGATTACAGGTATTTCTTCCTCCAATAAACCATAAACTACTCAAAAAGCCAAGAAAGAAGAAGAAGCAGATGCTGCTAATGCGTAGAGCACACTCATCAGTTCTTCTCAATGGCATAAGGCACCAGGAGCAGCCTTGCCCTGGGTGCCTGAGTGACCAGAGTAAATGCAAGGCTCACCATTCAACTGAAACAAAATGCAGAGTTACTCCAACTGTATGACAGAACTTGGCCGTTTATCAAAGCTCTTACCGAAGTAGCTTGTTGACTTTTCCTTCAAAACCCAAAGTACCAATGAAGATAAAAAACATTAACTCTGTTAATCTTTAATACTTCCTCCTTCTATGTAAACCAGAAATACAATCAAGGGCATAAGATGTTACTGTAAGAGTGTGATTATTAATAAATACCCATCCAGTTGAATATAAGGGCATACACTGGAGTACAATCTGAACTGTGTTCAAGAAAATTCAAGCACCAGTCCCCTGCCTGGCACACTGAGGGGTGTAGTCATTCATTTTACTAGAGCATGGTTTAATAAGAAGGATCAGAGCACACACGGTGGGTGGCTTCCTAGAACACCGGGGAGCCCCATGGGAGAAAACATCTAAGAAATGCTCCCTAAGCAACACCATGCTGCACAAACACAGGACAGCAGCATAAAACTGGACACTGAGCCATCTACTGCAATGACTCCGGCCTTCTCAACATTCCTGGCAATGTGCCACTTGAAGCAGCCTTGGGGCATTCAAGGCTCACCTTTCCCAGTTCTCTCGATTTTTAGCCACCCCAACATTAGGAAGCTCCAGGCAAACCTGAGTGTCCAATTATGTTTTCTACACCCTTGGAGTTTTGAGTTATTTCCCTGGAGAAAGAGCCATCAGGACGAGGAGCCATATTGAACAAAGAGAGATGGGGGTGGGGGCGGGTGATGTCACAACTACAAAGGAAGGCAAGTATCAGAAAATACCTGTGGGGATTTTAAAATGGGCAAAGTTCCCAGTGTACCCAGTCAGTGGGTTCTGGTCACTATGTCGCAGATCTTCTGCAATCATCAGACTCAAGATGGCAATGCTTCCACTGACTTCAACTTGGCTATCTACAACTGTAGAAGTTGTTGGAATTGAGGGTCATGGACAAGATTTTTCTATAGAGATAGACATTTTGTTTTGTAGCCAAGTTATGCCTCATGGAAGAAGGTTCCAAACAACATCACTTCAAAAATACTGACCAATTTTTGCTTCCATTAATAAATGCTTTCAGCATTCTTGCTTGCCTATAAATGTGTCTGCTCTACCAATTTGCCTTCAAAAGTGATTCTGTCTAATTTCTGATTTGTTCCTTAAGGATTAAAATTAAAATTCTGATGTATGTCCATTTTATAGCAGCATGAATCATTTCAAAGTTTAAAAATTATATTCCTATGAGTCATTTCAAAATTATTCTTCACCAGAAGACACAAGTGAATGGCTCAGTCATCCTGTGAGATTTTTTTTTTCCCAGAAGACCCCAGGTAAGAATGAGGTGGCTAGCAAACACTCTACAATTTTGTAACTTGTTGGAATAGAAATAGTTCGAGGAATACACAGGGTATTAATTGTACTGTATTACTTCTTGCAATAAACACATTTTCTATTTGAAACAATTTATGCAGAGTAACTGCTGTCAATAAAGTGAAGAGTAAATCTGACCTGGTTAACCAAGGCAACCTTCACACCAAGAACTGGTAAACAAGAGTAGCTCAAAATATCCCTCCACAGGTTAACTTCAACTTCTTTATGTGAAAACACGTTGTTGAAAACACTAAGTAACATCATCTGATAGGGACTTTCATCTATTGCCCACTGCCTCTTGATGGAATAGCAAAGTGAGGAAAAAACCGGCTAACCTGGGGCGTAAGTGACCATAAAAAATGAACGTAAGAAAATTCACAGAGATAAGAGATGCTGTACTGTAGCAGGCTATTCTACAGAGCATGGAGACTTGGCCAAGGATGATGCCAGAGTTACAGGCAAATTACCAAATAAGCTGGGAGGATTAACTGATATCAAACGCCAAAAGTACTGGATGTCACAACTTGCATGAACACAACAGCGCCAACGGAAACCTCCCAAGTCGGTCTTGAGCACAGCTGCGCAGAGGCAGAGGTCTGATCCATGTTTTACAATGCACGTGCTCGGCACGGAAACTTCAGACATGCAATCAGTAGTTGTTAAGAATGACCCAGATGAGAGACACTGACAGGATGGAGGGATATGATAATGAAAAAAAAAAAAAGTGGGACTTATCTTGAGGAGCTTTAGTACTCTCATATGGAGACTATAAGCAGGTTATACGACACAAGGTCACAAGTGTGGCTCTTTTTGCACGACCAGAGTGCTATGGAGGGCAGAAGATCAACCTGCCGAGCAGGTTTCTAAGAAAATGTACATTGCTACCAGAGAACAGGAGATTTTCCTATACTCACTGCTCATCCGGGCCCCTAACGTTCATAGACATTCCTTGTAAAATCTCTCCCCTTTTAATGACTCTGAAAGGATTCACCTTCTGCTTCTCAGCCTGAACTCTCCAGGTGCCATCTCTTCCTCCTTAATTGAGTCCTTCCAGGAAGCCAGAAGCTCGGAATACTTCCCACATACACTTACCTGCAGCCTCGATTATCCATAGGTTGTTTTTTTTATTTTTTTTCCTCCCTTCCAGAAATGAATTCCTTCACTCGGAGCTTGTTTCAATGGCTGCCTCTAGTCCATCATCTAGAGGACTCACAAGCTGTCAGCCTCCAGACCCTCTAATTCCATTTATGGAGTGTTTAAGTTGTCTTTTAATAATTGTATATATATGCACCAAATTTAAAAAGCCCCACATACTCATCTCTCTTTCCCAGCACCCTAAGATAATGATCTGTGTGCATTTCTTGACCTCATTGCACTCCCAAGCCCTGTGTCAACAGGACGCCACTCTGTGCCCTATTACTCTACCATCACTACAATACTTGCTCAAATTACCAATGACCTCATGTGAATAATCTACTTCACAAGGTTCATTTTGTCTTGACTTCTCTATAATACTCGATCCAGGGAGCGCAGTTCCTCATTTTTTTCTTCTTACTTTGTCCCTCCACCGTTAATAATCCTTTTGATTAGAAAATTTCCTCCACCCTGCTCTACCTTTCAAAATCTAGTCTTTGGCTCTTACTAAATATTAGTGTTCCTAATGTGTGGTGGTTTTTAATAAGAATGGTTCCATAGGCTCCTATGTTTGAAAGCTTGGTCCCTAGTTGGTGGAACTGTTTGGGAAGGACTAGAAGGTGTGGCCTTATTGGAGGTGTGTCACTGAGGATAGGCTCTGAGGTTTCAAAAACCCAAACCATTCTAGTTCATTCTTTCTCTACCTCCTGATGTCAACATGTAAGTTCTCAGCTACTGCTCCAGTGCCATGCCTGCATACTGCTAACATGCTCCCCCACCAGGATGGCCATGGAATCACCCTCTGTAAATGTAAGCAAAGCTCCAACTAAACTCTTTTTTAAAAATTATCTGCCTTAGTCATGGTGCCCCATCACAGCAACAGAACAGTAACTAAGACGAAAGAGTTTCCTGGACAGGAACCTCTTGCCAAGTATTGCCCCTTACTCCCACAGTTTTAACAATCAGCACATTTTCTTACTCAGTCCCCACCTTTCTTCTCAACTGTAGACTTTACTCAGTGGTCTGTTATGCACTCCAGAGAGTTACTACAATCAGTTAAAAACTAATAATGTCCCCAAATTATATAACACTATATTTCCCAATCTTCACCTCCCTAAAATATTTTACTAGTCACTCAGACTTGGGCCCATATATCAAGTTAGATTCCTGTCTCTTTCTTTAGCCACAGAAGAATCTTGTTAAGCTAACCTATTCAATAGTTTTAAATGAATGAATTACACCCTCACCCTTATCCCTTGAACCACTGCCAGGCCTCCAAGCTGGCTCCCTGCCTCTATCTTCCATACTGTTCCATGCCAATGCCAATGCATTTTCCACAGTCCTCAAAATAACTGTTCTAAATGCAAATGTGTACTTCTTTGCCCAGTGACACCCCACCACCCTCATTCTCAAGCCAAATTCTAAGGACATTAGCATGGAAAACAAACAAGGTCCTCTGAGATGCTTTCCAGCCTGACATCTTGTACTTTATTTCCCAAGTAATCTCCCATCAACAATGACCTTCCTGCAACCCCATGAATAGGCAAATGTGTTCTTATAAACATGCCTTAGTACATACTGATCCCCAGCATCGGGAGGGCCACCTCCTTCTCTGGGCATAGAGTGTGTGGTGCGGTTAAGAGCACACATCCACCTTGCAGCCAGATCCTACATCATAGCTGTAGAACCTGAAGCAAGTTCCTTAACTCTTGGACTTCGGTGTTCTCGTCAACAAAGCATGAACCGTAGTACTCGCTGTAGATTGTGTGAAGATTTCATAAGAAGACGAACATGAGGCTCTCACTGTATTACCTTTCACATACTTAGCTGTGCTCTTCTTATCATAGTATCATCGAGATGACAATTCCTGTCCCCTTGCCTGCTATCAGCCATCGCTCAAGTGCTGTTTTTACTGCTCTTTGCTCCCTATTCAAATGCTCTCACTGTACTGTTTGACGTATCTTTCCATTACTCTCAGAAGGCAGGAAGATGGCTTGACTGTATCCTAAGGGTCTTTGCAAGCATCCAGAAATGATTCAATACCTTCCTTACGAACGTAAACTTTAAAGCAAATATTAAAAAATAAGGAAGGAAGGAAGGAAGGAAGGAAGGAAGGAAGGAAGGAAGGAAGGAAGGAAGGAAGGAAGGAAGGACGGGAAGTTTCCAAGTCATAAGGGAAAGGAATTACTCTTCATCCATCAGGAGAATCCCCAATGCTTCTATCAACCTGTTTGTGGATTTGCAAAGCTGCGTGTTATCATAGAAAAATCTCAAGTCAACTGCATAAATGGACAGAAAAATCCCTCAAAACAAGCCCCATGCGTGTGCTTAAGAATGGCCTTAGGAAGGAGATCCCAAAGCCGGGACCGAAGCACGAGCAGGAATGTGTTGGGAAAGGAAGGACATGTGACTTAAACCACCTAGACAGCATGTAGAGAAGGACAAAGTAACTGAAACAGAAACCAACTCAGGTGAGCTCTAGGAAAGGCGATTGGGAAGATGGCTGAGAAAATCCACGAAGGCTTCCTTGAATGTCAGGTTGAACAGTTTAGACTTGACAAGAGAAGGTTCAACTCGGGTTTATTTTAACTTTAAGAAAGATAACATTTGACAGCACCATGAAAGGGGGACTGGGGGCAGGAAGGGGAGAAGAGAGACCCATTAAGAACCAACTGAAACGGTCCAGGTAAGGGACAAGGAGAAAGGAGGCCTAAAAAATTGGCATTAAAAATCAAAGCAGCAAAATCAACAGAAGTCAGATGTGGGAGGTGAGGAGATAAAAAAGGAAAAA
>CABHPQ010165720.1:0-18077 GCA_902168405.1 Peromyscus aztecus | reverse complement strand
GACCTTAGGCAGGACTCTGTTTATTCACTATGAGGGGTGTATCTTGTCACCCATGTGAGTGGAAGGCCAAAAGGCCTACAGAGGAAGAGAATCAGGCCCCTTACAGGAGTGGGAATGACTTTTGTAGTCTTCAAGGGAAGCTGGGAAATGTAGTCTTTCAGCTGGAAATTATCAGGTCTTAGCTTTGGTACTGTCTGAATGTGTATGACCTTGATCAATATATTTTAATTTCTAAGCAGTTCCCAAGGAATTTCCATTTTCTTTTGAATATTGTCTATGTTCATAATATTTTATCATATTATAATAAACACAGATACAAAAGCATCATGAAAATAC
Source organism: Peromyscus aztecus (assembly GCA_902168405.1). NCBI lineage: Eukaryota > Metazoa > Chordata > Mammalia > Rodentia > Cricetidae > Peromyscus > Peromyscus aztecus. The sequence continues at coordinate 17,741 of CABHPQ010165720.1, read as the reverse complement.
AGAATTTCAAATGACTTACAGAAATTACTTTTTTGCATAAAAGTAGGAAGAATATCTGCAAATTTTTGAGAAAATGAACCTTTTAAAATATAAAGTGCAATCCAAAGGCGGTCTTGCATAGTGGTTTGAGACAGTTTCATTCCATTCCATTAATTTCCATCTTCCCTGATCCTCTTCCCTTACCCTTTCTTCGTTGTAGTATTTAGTGACATTTCCCACATTGCTGATTATCTGTACTCTGAGAAGCCTGGTGCTAAATGCAAAAACATTCCTGTTAGTCAACTACCTGGGCAGAGTGTAAAGGGAGATTGATCTTCAAGTTAGAGAGACTATAAACTAGTACCAAGACAATTTATGCAGTGTGTTTTAAAACACAAATGTATAGACTCCAGTTCTTAATCTACAGAATAGTAAAGTTAAAAATGAAGGAAAGATACTTCAGAGAGAAAGAGATTAATATTTTCTAGGTTCTAATTCAGGGAAATTCCAAGAAACCAACCAACTTGAAAGTGTATTGAAAGGTCTCTTCGTTTGTTCAAATATGAGTACTTAATTATTTTAAGGGGATGATTTCATATAAAACAAATGAATATTATCATTATTAGTTGAGCATTCAGGAAATATGATAATCCCCTTAAAACTTTTATAAATAGAAATAATGTAGTGATACCAAGGACAAGGACGGAAAAATAAACCCACTCCAAGAGAAGGGAAGAGATGGAGGGAAGGGGAGAGGGGAGGAGAGAAAGGAGAGAGGTAGAGATTTTGTCAACAGTATCAGTCAAGCTCTTTCGCAGTAGAGCTAGTGTGCAAAATCGTGTGTGTGTGTGTGTGTGTGTGTGTGTGTGTGTGTGTGTGTGTGTGTTATGGTAGTTTTTCTGTTCTACCCCATGTCTGAATTTGTCTGAACTACTATAGCAAAAAGGAAGAGACAAGGAAATATAGCTAGTTCGCCCCACACCCATTCCTACTATGAAGTACTGGTAAAAAATGGTCATTGTTCAGTTATTTAAAGAATAAGAAACACAGTTTTCAAAAAATGGGAAATAGACTTCTCTAGAATATTATATATAGAGAGATATAGATATAGATAGATAGATAAATAGATACACAGACTGACAAACAGATGATAGATAGATAGATAGATATAGATAGATAGGTAGATAGATAGATAGATAGATAGATAGATAGATAGATAGATTGATAGATAGATAAAATGTGTATACAATGTATGTGTTTAGGGACGGAATTGTGACACTCCCTTGTGGTATTTATATGCTGAAGTTTTAACCTTTCAAAATATGACTGTGTTTAGAGAACAGTCATGATGTCTAAAAGTTAAAAATGAAGGCAATCCGTCTGGGGTCCATAACCTTGGGGCTGCAACACGGCAACATCTCCCTGCCATACCAAGGTGTTGGCTGGAGCAGGACTCAACCGGAAGCTGTCCAGGGACTCTAGCCCCGGGCCGCAACACAGCAACAGCAACAGCTCTGTGCCATGAGATTGGCAGGAGCAGGTCTCAGCCAAGGACCACCATGGTACCAATGGCACCAGGCAGTCAGACACCATTGTGGTGAGTGGGTACAGGGTGGGGAGGTGGAAGAGAAGAGAGGTGGAGGCAGATCTGAAGAGGTGAGGGTGGTGAGGAACAGACTAATGTGAATGGCCTGCTAGCCACCCGAGTCCAGGGTCATTTCTGGACCTGAGCTACTGCCAAGGGCCAATCTTAGTCCAAGACCCTGAAGCAGCTGAGGGAGTATGAGGTGATGTCTGTGGCTTCTATTGACACTCAGAGCCACGCAGAGACCTGTGTTTTGGGCTGCCATCTAGAGCCGGGTTGATGTCTGAGAGCCAAGCTGCTCCATGGGCTGTGACAATCTGAGTGGCTGGGACTACCACCTGGGGCCATGGTGACATCCAGGTCCGGCCTGATGTCAAGGATCCTAACACAGCTGGAGTCTGTATTGATGTCCAGGGGCCCACAATGCAATCATGGATGCCAAGGGTCTGGGTCACAGCCAGGGCCATGCTGAACTGAGTGGCCAGCAAAGTCACCCGGGCCAGTGTTGTCTGGGCCACTGCTGCTGCTGAGGGCTATGTGAGGGACCGTGGCCTTACAGCAATCAGCCTCTGAGTTAATGTTCATGGCTTCTGATGCCATTGAAGGCAGTGCCAATGCCAGGGGTCTGGGCAGCCACCTGGGGCCAGAATGTCCAAGGGCCATGCTGCTATGGAGGATCATGCCAAACCTGGTGGCCTGCACTGCCACCTGGGGCCATGGTGACATCTGAGCCTGGACTGTGGTCTAGGACCATATCTGGGTCTGTAGTCCTGCCACAGCCAGGGTCTGCGTTGATATCTGTGGCCAATGTTGCCACCAGAGGCCACAGGGATGCCCAGGGTCTAGGCTACAACCTGTGGTCATGTGGGTGTCCAGGGGCCATGCTGCCACCAAGGCCATGCTGATCTGAGTGGCGTGTACTGCTGCCTGGGGCCATGGTGTTGTCCAGGCCCGGGCTGCTGCCAAGGGCCACATCTGGATCTGTGGATGTACAGCAACCATGGTCTGAGTTGATAACTGCCGTCCCCCATTACTGCTGAGGACCGTGCAGATGCCTGGGGTCTGGTCAGCCATCAGAGACCATGTTGGTGTCTGAGCGCCATGCTGCTACCAGGACTATACTGATCTGGGTGGCCTGTGCTGCCACCAGGGCCATGGTGACGCTCAGCCCCCATCTGCTACCAAGGGCCATGTCTGGGTCCGTGGTCCTTGTGCGGCTGTGGTCTGTGTTGATGTTCATGGTCCATGTTAACACGGGGGCGGAGGGGGGAGGGTTGTAGGTACCAAGTGTGTTGAAATCCCAGGGCCCTGTTGAGCTGGCCCTGCCCCTCACTGGCTCTGGGATAGCTAGTCCTGCCCCTTGCTGGATACTGCCGCAGGAGAGCAGGTTCCCCCCCACCCGACAGACAAACAGACACACAGACACACAGACACACACACACACACACACTCAGAAAAGATGGCCCCACCCCTCACCACGGGCCTGCACCTCACCTGGGCAGCACACTAGAGCTGGCCCTGTTGGAGAATGCAAGAGAGCCAGCCCTGAAGGCTTGAGAACAGCAGAGCTGGAACCTCCCCACCCCCCACGCCCTAGCCCCGCCCCTCGTCTCTCATGTGGTGGTATGGGTGAGGAAAAAATACCCTCCCTCTCCCACCCCTTGCTATCTGTGGCAGGCGAGAGAGCTGGCCCCAGGGTCACGAGAGTGGGAGAACCAGCCCTGCCCCTCGCCAGCTGCAGCGCACTGGACAGGGGATCCTGCACCCTACCAGGGCGGCACACTAGAGGTAACCCTGTTGTTGGGACTGCAGGTGAGCCGGCCCTGAGGCCATGAAAGCAGGAGAGCTGACCCCACTCTCCCCCACCCCATATTCCCCTTACAGTAATTGAGAGAGAGGGCCCTTACCTTGTCGGGGCAAGACCGTGGAGCTGGCCCTGGTGGTGGGAGTGTGGGTGAGCCAGACCCAAGGGCCTAAAAGCAGGAGAACTGGCCACGCGATCCTTGCTGCAGGCTGTATTGGGTGGGCTGGCTAAGGCAGTGCTGGAGAACTCGCCAGGGTGATAACGCTGAGGGAAAACTGGCGGGGGGGACCAACCCACTACCACTCAGCCCCAGAACCAGGGCTATGAGCTGGCCCACCCTAACATCCACCTCGTCTATGAACTGTTGGAGCATGTGAAGCGGACGAATCCACAGATCCAAAACTGCGGGATCGCCATGACACAGGACAACAGGATATCCAAGAGGAGCCCCAATGAGAGCCCATTATCAATGGTGTAGCAGAGGCCAGGGGCCTTGAGCCATACCAAGGACTTGTGGCAATGAACCCTTGCAAGTGAAGATGGAAAGTATAAAGGGTGAACTGTATGACACACTGGGCCACACTACAGCTTCCATGGTGAGATTCTTCTCCTTTTTAAAAAAAAAAATTTTGTTTGTTTCGGTTTTGGTTGTTTGTTTTGTGGTTTTGTTCTGTTGTTGTTGTTGTTGTTTTGGGTTTGTTGTTGGTTTTTGGGTTTGTTTGTTTATTTTGTTTGGTTTTGGTTTTTCTTTTGAATTTTGTTTTGTTTTGTGGAGCAGGTTGCAAGGGCAGAGGTCGGGTGCAGGGGGCTGGGGATGCATGATGTGAAATGGGCAAAGAATCAATAAAAGTGAAAAAACAAACAAACAAACAAACAAAAACACCGAAGGTAATTGTATCTGCCCCTAATTCAGTCTATGTCAGCATGAGACAAAGAGTGTAAACAGGAAAGAACCTGTGAAGGCACGACGAGAAAGAACCTGTGCGCAAGACAGTGGATGAGGCCTCAGAATTGAGCACATCTGGCGACATCTTTATCTTAGCTAAGATACTGCAAAACTAGGAGGAAATCAATGACTGCTGTTGGATCTCTTCTTGTATAGTGTTACAACAGCCCTAGCTAACTAATACCCACCCATCCATCTCTCTCTCTCTCTCTCTCTCTCTCTCTCTCTCATCTATCTATCTCTTTATGTTAATTATAAAATGTATCATCGATGTACACACATATACACACATACACACACATATATATGTGTATATATATATACATATATATATGTATATATATATGAAAAAGGTCAACATTATTTACCTCTTGGGCCACTCATTTATTCTTGAATCTCAATGCTTCAAGAGATTTTGTTGTTGTTGAGACAGCATTTCCTCTGTGTAGCTTTAGATTGTCCTGTAACTCACTCTGTAGACCAGGTTAGCCTTGAACTCACAGAGGTCCATCTGCCTCTGCCTCCTGATTAAAGGTGTGCACTACCACTGCCTGAGTTCAAGAGATTTTAATATGGAAGAATAACACACTTTTTTTGTTTGTTTTAAACAGTTGCTGATTTACCAACAGTTCATGGGACAATCATGGCCTTATGCCTAATAAAAAAAAAGATCAGAGAGTTCCATTTGTAGAACAAGAAAACAAAGTAATTCTAAAGTGAAGATAGTTGTGAATGAGTTCTTTTTTTTTTTAATTGTCTCCTAAAAATCTTCATAAACTATCTTCCTGCCTTTGTCCTGGAGAAGTAAAAATGAAGCCAGAATCAGTCTTTCAAATTTCATGATGCCGATTTTTCCATTAAACAATAGTCAAGCTTATGCACTATTTCTTACCATAAGATTATGAGTTTCAAAGTGAGCACAATACATGTGTAAATACCTAACATGGTTTTTTTTTTTGTTTGTTTGTTTTTGTTTCTAGAGTATGAGAGCATATAAGAATATTGATCGGCTATGTTTGGTAAAAAAGTATCTCTTTTGCATTAAAAACTAGCAAATAGATAACTATGGAAGTGTGTGATTCTTGCCTGAATTAGAATTAAATAAACCTTTTCTTAATAAAACTGGAAAGAACATATGTTCTGCTCAATTTCTTCACTCTAGAGAGTGCTTCATTCCATCTTTGATTTTGTCTGGACAAGTTCAAATGAGCGGCTGTGTGCTGAGCTCAGATGCCCTTTCTTAACCAAAGGGCTTGGCAAATGGAAAGAACTTTTGGCTAAAGCGTTGCCTCAAGCCATGTTTCCATGCTGTTATAAACTGCCTGCTGTAGAGGGAAGTGAGGGTTGGACAAATGCTCATCTCTCTGAACTTTCTGGAAATGATAACGTAATTGTGTAATTTAGAACAAAAATGTTCTTTGAGAAGCAATTCATCTCGTGTTTCTGTTGACAGGGCCAGAATTTAATTGTAGGTCCCTAATGTGTGATATGCTGATAATTTTGGAAAAATGAAAATGAGTTTTTAGAAAAGTAATATGGAAAATGAGGTACTTGTGCATTAGATCTAGAATTCTGGGAAATATTTGATAAGTTCTACTCAGTGTTTCCACTAATCTCATTGGAGCCCAGTGTTAAGGATGTTAAGAACTGTCATTACCCACAGATGACAAGTGCGGGCACATTTACCCTCCTTCCTCTGGTACCAGTTGGCCCAGAGAGCACTGAGGGAGAAATGACTCATCCAAGATCCTTGCAGGGTTGCTAATAGGTAGGATGTGGCCATGTGTGCCTGTTGGTAAACAAGCCAATATTCTTTGCACTCAAGTAGACTGCCTTAATCACTACTTCATAAGGATATAATGGGGTCCTAGAAACTAAAATTTGGGTACCTGTTCAGTCACCATCAGAACTCAAGCTAAAAATGAAAACCAATGTGTAAGATATAATTTTTTTAAATAAAAGAATTCAAACCCAAAAGAGCCAGAGAAAAAGCATATGAGATATATTCAGATGCAGAGACAGGCATTTACACACAGAAATCCCATACCAACAAAAAATTTTAAAACTGGAATATATAAGCACAGGGTTTGTAAGTTAAAAAAAAACTCAGAAAAAGCATTATGAGACCAAGAACCAACAAAAATACCACTGAGTTTGTTTTGTGTTGGCCATCTACTGCTGGACATGGGGCCTGTCCTGTGGCTATATACCCGGTGAGACTCAGTTGGATGAAACTAATTTTTTTTTTTTTTTTGTAACTGTAAAAGGTTTATCAAGAGAAAAGAGTGAAGCAGGAGGACCCAGGAGCAGACCACGGCTTCCAAGAAGGCAGCGCGGACAGGGTCACTTCCCAACAACGTGCTGCTGGGCCGCATCCTGGCCTGAAGGGTAAGGGGGCAGTAATTCCTGGAGGATGTAAACATAGATGGGTGGTAGCACAACCTGTGAGTGAGTCTGGCCAGGAGCAGGGGGTCTAAAGTTCCCAGTTTCTTTCTCTCAGATTTCCCACTGTGCAATGAGAAGGATTTGAGAAGACCAGCCCACAGAAGCAAAGGTGTCTGGGAACGTGGGACCTGGACCTGCTAGAATGGGGAGTTCCTGCTGGTCACTTTTGAGTGTTCCTCCAGAAAGGCACCACCAGGACTCTGTGCTTCCTGGCTTGAGCACTTTGAACCCAGAGAAGGGAAAGTTTCTGCACAGTCCCTTCAACAAGGAAAAGTACGGCAGGGAAATCCAGGGACCACAGAGAAAGGACAATCCCTCCCTCTGTTAGACTGACCAGAACCCATGGAGAGGATACCAAACTTGTTTGGAATAGGTGAAGAAGAGGAGAGACAACATTGGTCCTTCACCCATTTCCTGTCTTGTAGGTCCTTGCAATTCTTCAAGATATTTCTGGAATGTCACCTCCTCCATGGAGTGTCCCCTGCTCAGCAGAGTTCTGTGGTCCTTCAAGGAGTTGGATGAAACTAATTTTGCTTGGGCAAGCAGTTATCAATTTTGGTGATAGCTTCTGGACTTGTTAGTCCATTACTACCTCCAGCACTGTGTCTGCCTGCATGCCGCCATGCTTCCTGCCATGACGATAATGGACTGAACCTCTGAACTGTAAGCCAGCCCCAATGACATGTTATCCTTTGTAAGCATTGCAGTGGTCATGGTGTCTCTTCACAGCAACAGAAACCCTAACTAAGACAGGAGCTATGCCTAGTGAGAGGAAGTAAACACTGAGGCCCCATCCTTAAAGGATCAAGAGATGACCCCCTCTCTCTCCTCCCTAACTACCATGGAGTGAGCAGCTGCCCATGCTCCTATCAGCATGTAGCTGGGCTTACCTCAGGCCCAAGGCAGGGGTGCCCATCCACCGCAGACTCAAATTATGATCCAAAGTAAAATTTTTTTCTCCTTAAAAATTTATTTCTCTTCAGTATTTTGTCACAGACCAAAAAAAAAAAAAAAAAAAGATAAAGATAAAATCATATTGAGTGAAATGTATGTACCTTTATTCCCCCCAAGACAGGATTTCTCTGTGTAGCTTTGGTGCCTGTCCGGGATCTCACTCTGTAGACCAGGCTGGCCTTGAACTCACAGAGATCCGCCTGGCTCTGCCTCCAAGTGCTGGGATTAAAGGCGTGCACCACCACCACCTACTCCATGGCCTTTCTTCCTAACAGGTCTTTCCTCTGTTGTGAAAGTAATCACTAGAATGTGACATGGTAGGGTCTGGAGACATGGCTCATTGTGTAAAGGGCTTGCTGTGGAAACATTAAGACCTGCATTTGGACTTTTGGCACCGACACATTTATAGTTGTAGCACGGGGCTGAGGCAGGCTTCTGAGCCAGTCAGAGAGCTTTATGTTCTATGAGAAACCCCATTTCAAGAATAAGGGGAGATGTATTGACCTTCAGTGTCCCCCACCCCTGTGTGTGTGTGTGTGTGTGTGTGTGTGTGTGTGTGCGTGCCAAGTCTGAATTAGCTTTATTTGCAACACTTTTTTATGGTGTCTATTTCCTCCATCGACAGATGTACATTTTCTCATTATATCTTTTTGTAGTGTCAGGAGCAGTCAAAGATCTTAGCCTAGGTCCATTGCTCTATTGACTGAAAATCTGGGGTATTTTAATTCTCTGCAGCATCATTCATCAGTAAAACAGTTCTACAGAGATTTTTCCCTTCAGCTGTGATTGTACCACTAAAGCCAAGGTAAAAGTATTTACTCTTTACATTTCCCTTCAACTTTCTAAATAATAGGTGGATTTCCACAGCATTCCACAATGTGACCTATACATTCATGATGATCATCATGATTAATTCACAGATGAAACACTCTTGTGTTATGAGTTAATATTTCACTGACTGTCAGAGTTACCCCTTTTGGTTAACTGGATTCACTCCCGAATACTCCTGAGTCACAAGCCTAATCCCCTCTCCCCCGCCCTGGTACTGTATGAGGCTGGGTTTCTTAGATGTACCTTAAGTGGCATAGGGCATTTTTCTGCTCTAGTTCTAAAATCAGACGTTTTTGCTGTTATGAAAAGACTATAGTTTAGACACTGTAAGAGTTGTGTTTGTACTGGCCTTCACATCGCTATTTCTAAGCCTTTTCAACAGGAACAACTATATGAACATAATACACACACAGACACACACACATCAATATATGTGTCTGTGTGTGTGTGTGTGTGAGAGAGAGAGAGAGAGAGAGAGAGAGAGAGAGAGAGAGAGAGAGAGAGAGAGAGAGAGACACAGACAGACACACAGAGAGAGAGAGAGAGGGATTCTTATGGTCAGTGGAGTTTGGGGGATGGGATTTACCTTTTTGCTATTGACCACCTATACTTGAAACAATACTTTTTAACAGATGGATGTCAAGAAACTGGAGCAGAGACCTGTAGAGAATGTGAACACAGAAGTATGGCTCTATAGAGAAGGACTCTGGATCTAGGTTGTTGCCTTAAGAGTCTCCAGACTCCACAGGAAGAGCAATCAACACAAGAACCTGGACCAAGAACTGAGGACAGTCAGAAGTCACAGGACTCCCATGGCAGACGGAACAGAGCTGATAGCCATGCACAGAGAAGCTGCAGGATCTGCAGAGGTTCCCTCATTCAGCAGAGTGCAGCTAAGGAATGGTTAAGAGAAAACCAGTTAAGATCAGAGACAGAATTTCTAGAAACAATATTTGGGGTTGATGAGTGGCTGGAAAAAGTGCCTCTTCCCGCATAGCCAGAGTGGGAAGCTCCTCACTTACACAGCGTTATGCTGATTGCTGAGGAGTTTTCATCTCACGAGGGGAGTAAAGTCAGTCCTAGAACAAATGGCATTCTACCGCCTCTAAGAAAAGTTTAAAGCAAAACCCGAGGCTCAAGCTATTTCTGGGTAACTCAAGTGCACGCTAAGACAAAGCTCTGATACAAATGAGAACACAAGCATTCCACGTAGTGTGTTGGGCTCCCAAACGTATGTAACTACGTTCCCAAACTGGATGGATTCAAATAACAGAATTTTATTTTGTTACAGTTTTTGGATGCCAGAAGTCCAAAATCCATGCTCCCTAAAGTGGTGGTGGTGGTGGTGGTGGTGGTGGTGGTGGTGGTGGTGGTGGTTTGTGGTCTTGTCCAGCTGTGTGTGTGTGTTCTTACCCAGTGCACACAGATGCGTGTGTGTGTGTGTGTGTGTGTGTGTGTGTGTGTGTGTGTGTGTGTATGTGAAGGTTGTGGTCTTGCTCGGCTTCTGGCACTTCAAGTACTCACTGGCTCACAGGAGCATTACTCCAAGCTTCATTTTTCAATGTGGTACACACATCACCCCACCACACCACTGCTTTTCTCTCTGTATGTCCTCAGATAGACTTTCCTATGTGTTTCTATCAGTATCTAAAGTCTCCCATTTATAAAAGGACTGATCATCTTGGATTGGTGGCATCCCCTAGGATTACCTTGAATTTACATTTTTAGAATTGTACCTCTAGGGTATAATTCGCTTCACAGTACATGTCCGACTATGTAAATTTTACAGTGCCTGGCATCCAACAAAAACATTATCTTGCATGAAAACAAACAGGGATATACAATCCATGATAAACTGAAACGCCCATCATCAAATCAAACCCGGAGTTGATGCATACTTTAAATTCCTAAAATGAGGAATTATAATAGTTATGGTAAATGTATTTGAAATGTTAAAAGGCTGAAGTCAACAGCGATCATATTAAGTAAATACACAAAAGGTATTTTAAATGACTCAGATTGATATTTTAAAGATGAATATGATATCTGTGATGAAAAATGTCTGGCTTGATAACAGGGGTATGCCAGGGAGCTGAGCTTGCTTTTAAAGTACATTCCTGATGGGGAAAAAAAGAAGAGAAAACATGCAGAAAAATGGGCAAGTTTTTTATTTAAGGAAAAATCTACAGTACTCATGTGGCAAGATGTCAGGCAGCTGACAGCCATGAGCAGAGAAACTGCAGAGATTATAATTATAAACATATAGATTCCATAGTTTGAACAGGTCTCAAACATAACAGTCACAAAAACAACTATACTGAGATTTAATGATCAAATTGCTCAAAAACATGAATTCAGAAGAACAGTTGTATAAGTCAGACAAGTACAAATGATGGGGTCTATCCCGAGAAACAAAGGATGCAGAGCACACCTTGTGAAGAACCTTCAAGGCAAGATGACAAGACAGAGTATTGAGGCCACAGCGACATGTTCAAAATTCATACTTAAAATGTGGTGACTGTAAGCACCTGGAGAATAAGAAATGTCTCAAATTAATGACTTCACTTTGCAGCTAATTATAAAATAAAATTAAAAATAACAAAAGCAAAGCTATCTGTCCTAAAAGAAGTTCACAAATATCTAATCAGATTAACCTAGGGTGATAAAATATTTACAGGAGACAATTGTCAAACTAGGTACATAATGAATGATGTCTCCTTTTAAAAATAAAGACAAAGACTTTAAAACAGAGAAGGATGGAAAAATAAAACCTCCTTTCCTGAAGACCAGCACAAGAAATTTTAAATAAAGCTGTTCAGACTGACTACATGAAAACAAAGGAATTACGGAGATTAAAATTGTAAATAACTCAGGTAAAATACACAAGAGGTTGCAAAATTATCATTTAAATCCATTTGAAAGAACTTAGCTATTTAAAAAAAAACCAATGCTGCTTTATGTTTATGACATGCATAATCAACATATATTTATGCACACACAAACACAAACACAGTGTTAACAAAAATTCAGGAAAGAACAAATTGAAATGTATGATGGCAAGTGTCTTGTTTTGCGTCTCTGAAATACATCTCTGAAGTGCTTGAAAACGCAGAATACAGTGAACTCAAAGCCTACAAAAAAACAGAGCTGTAGTCATTAAGAGAATAAAGACTGTGCAATCAAATCAGAGCAGATCTCAGATAAAGAAGACAAAGAAGACCAGCGGAAAGAGAAGGAGGAGGAGCAAGAGGAGGAGGAGGAGAGGAAGGAGGAGGAGGAGGAGGAGAAGGAAGTAAACAAAGAACAGAGGAGAGGAATGTAAGTCCAAGAACAAGAGGGACAAGTTAGAACTAAACCCGTTGTTATGTTAAACGTCATTGGTCTGAAAGCACAGAGGAGCTGTTACAGGAGTTGTTCAAACTGGATAGAAAAGCAATGCATGTTATGATACGTGTAGAATATATACCAAAAAACCTATCTTAAATATAAAGTGCAGATTAAACCTAAAATGATATGAGAAAAAGAATGAAAGTTAACCAATATGAAGGAAACCCTGAGACCTGTAGTACAATCAGACAAAGTGTCATTCACAGCAAATAATACCCTAAGGGACAAGGAAGGGTACTTTGTGTGTTAAAGCTTCAATTCTTCAAGAAGACACACCCATAATTTGAAACAGAGTTGGCAAATGAAAGATGTCGGAAACCTGATAGAAACACAAGGAGAAAGACACATTTAGCTGAAGATTTTTTCCTTTTATTGAAAATAGATGTTTTCCTCATGTAATACAGCCTGATTACAGTCTGTCTCCCCCCCACTGCCAACTTCTCCTAGCTCCTCCCACCCTCTCCTCCCATCAGGATCCACCCCTTTTGTCTCTCATTAGAAAACAAAAAGGTGTCTACGGGATAATAATAAAATATAATAAGATAAAATAAAAACTAACACTTCTGAGTTATACAAAACAAACAGAAGGAAAAGAGCCCAGGAGAAGGCACACAAAACAGAGACCTACTCATTTGTGAACTCAGGAATCCCATTAAAAAAGTACACACACACACTTAATGGAAAACCATAATATATACACAAACACCTGTAGAGTAAAAAGAGAGAAGAAAAAAGTATAAATAAAATAAAAATAAAAGTGAAAACAAAAAAGGTTTTTTTTTTTTTTTTGTTTTTGTTTGTTTCTTAGAGAAGAGCCTTGACATGGCTTTATGAGACAAAGAACCTCCAAAGATGCCACTGTCTGTTAGTCATCTACAGCTGGGCATGCAGCCTACCCTTAAGAGTAGTTTGTTTCCCCCAGTGAGACTCCCTAGGAGGAAATTAATTTTCATTTGCAAGTGGTCGTCGATAGGAGATAGCTTCTGGTTCAGGGATGGGGACATGTGTCCACTTCTCCTTTCAGCTCTAGGTCCCCAGCTGGTGCAGACCCGTGCAGGCCCTGTGCACGCTGCCCCAGTCTCTGAGTTCATGTGTGCGTCAATCCTGATGATTTAGAGGGCCTTGTTTTCTTGGTGTCCTCTAGCCTCTCTGGCTCTTACACTCCTACCTTCTCTCCTGCTGAATTCCCTGAACCCCGAAGGGAGGGATTTGATGGAAACATCCATTTAGGGTCTCTCACTCTTTGCATAATGTCTGGCTGTGGGTCTCTGTTTCCGTTTGCTGTAGAAGGAGGCATCTCTGATGATACCTGATCAAGGCACTGATATGCGAGTAGAGCAGAAAGTCATTAGGCATCAGAACAATTAAAAGGATTCATGTCATGTGGTTGGTAGTTATCTGATTACAACAAACTTCAATTTGATATTAATTGGTGACAGATGTCTTGAATGGTTCCTCCCCCTCTCTCCTCCCACCAAGTTCCTATTCCACTTTCACAGTGTTTTATTTTTACTCCATAACCTGGGCTTTACCACATGGACATGAGTATGGAGCCTTCCAATGGAGCATGAGTACTCACTGATGGTGTTGTGTGAGAGACTTTCACTGGATAGACACAACACGCATACACATCTACTCGTTCCAGTGAGAGAACCTGTGACAGACCAAGGTAATGATTGTACCAAAGTCCAACTTAATGAACCAATGAGTTTTTGTGTTACTTATAGGGAGTGTGAGTGGTGACTACAGTCATAAGGTATTACCATTTAGTTATGGTAGAAGGGCAAACAAAGGCAGTGGTGGTAACCTGTGTAATTTTGAAGGGCTATGGTCATTTGTATGAGATCTGTCACCCATAGGCTCATGCATTTGAATACTTTGTCCTCAGCTGGTGGTGTTATCTGGGAGTGCTATGGAACCTTTAGGAAATGTAGCCTTGCTGGACAAAGTACACCACTGTGAGTAAGTTTTCAGGGTTCATAGCCTCACCCCACTTCCTGGTAATTTCCTCTGCTTCCTGTGGGTGGTTGAGATGTGATCTCTCAGCCTCCTGCTTCCCCTGACAATGCTTTGTGACTGTCTGTTAATATGTCACCCTCCCCATTATTGACTCTAGCCCTCCAGAACCATAAGGCAAAGTAAACTTTCTTCCTTTTGTGACTTTTGGTACTTTATTCCAGCAACAGAAAACTAACAGCACAGCTGGGAGGTGGTGGCTAACAATCATATAACACTCATACAATGAACATCCATCACATATGGTAAGTACTTAATAAATACAAGTGGTTATGAATAGAAATGTAAACACTTATCCTCTGTCTCTTGAGACTTTTAGACATATTCTAATGAGGCTCTTTGACTTTTTATCTTATAAAAAGGTTATAAAACTGGACAGAAAGATTTTGGTGGGGGAACTAATGTTTCTTTGTAAATGTTTTAGTATATGGTGACTCAGAAATCCTGAGTGCTACCATATATGTTTTCTCACTAAATGAAACTAATGAATTAGTGAAATATTATTTCTTTTTACATTTGGAGAAATTAACTCAGCTATATGAAGTAACTTTGAGTCCACATAATCTGTGTATTACTTAGTTTTTTGCTGCTGTGACTAGATGTCAATAAATACCATTTAAAAGCAGAAGGGTTTCTTTTGTCTCATAGTTTTACAAGGTTGAGTTCCTGCTTGCTTGGCTCTATATGTCTGTGTAGAATCAGTGTAACAAAAGCACCTGGCAGACGCTGATCTTCACCTCTTCATAGACAGAGAAGCAGAGAGAGACATGAAGGACCAGTGACGAGATATTCTTGATGATGTGCCCTCATTGACTTACTTCCTTCAGCTACATCCTACATCCTACCTCTGAAGTTTCCCAGATCCTCCCCAAATAGCACCACCAGCTGGGGACCAACTGTTCAAAGCATGTGCCTATATGGAGTATTGTACATCTAGACACCCCCCCCCCCCTCCGTGTGTAGTGACCCACATGTAGGACTGTGGGATTATAACTAGGTGCTCTCCCTTGTCTGGGGATGAGACACTCTGCATTACTATAACATACAGGCAGAGAAGCAAGGTGTCATGCAGAGGCACAGATGTGACCAGGAGGGTCTAGCCAACTTTCCTTTACCACTTCTGGTATCTCTGTTCTGCTTCTCTTTATTTTACCCAGAACACACATTCTGACACCCAGACATGACACTTACTGACGGACGTCACCAGAGCCACAGCCAGGGACACTCACAGCATACATATACTTCATATACTGGCCAGCTGGCCAGCAGACCTGGGTGTATTTTCCACGGGATGTATTTTTCAGTGAATGCTGTAGCCAGGGGGACTTAACTGTCTCTCAACAGTCACTGTTTGTCAGGCCATTCTTTTCTCCGTGGAATTAAGTTGTGATTCACTTGTAGTGCAGCTCAAATTAAGCAAAAACAAACCACTTGAAATGGGACACAGACTAGAGAAAACACACTTAACTGTTCTAATCAGGGACTCCACTGGCTGCAAGAAGATGCCTTAAATGAGTTGCTGTCTGGCAGACCACAGCCCGTGGCAGACAAATAGAAAACAATGAGGTCACACAGAAGTACCTCATTATCCAGAACTCCAAAACAGAGGCCTGACAGCATGGGTTGGTGTGCTATCAAGAAGAACTGGGCTGGAAGTCCAGACATGTGGGGTCTGTTTCTAGTCTCACTGCCAGCCAGATACACAGTTCCACTCCATCCTTCCATTGACCCCCAATTTCCGTGTTTACGAACACATAAAGAAGAGACAATTTTATATGATGCCTATAGTCTTTTCCAGACTGGCAGTCAATCAATATAGATTTACTTAACACCTACTAAGTGCCAGAGACTTTATTATGTGCTAGGAACATATCAGCAAATAAAACTGACTTGATTCCTCCCTTTATTTCAACACAAAGAAAAAAAAAAATCCAAGGAAGTAGCCTTTCCTGGGAAGTCAAAGGACCTCAGATACCATGGTGAGGAGTAAGAGTGCCCAGGAGCTGTCCTGCTGTGACCGAGGAGGGCTGTATATTTGATTAAAATCATGACTTCACGGACCCTTCCCACCATATGCTGATACTTATGTCTTGCTGGAGTGACGGCAATCATATCTTGATCACTCTCCTTGTCTCCATTCTGAGGCCATTTGTGTCACCATGAAGTCTCAATGGGTTTATCAACCACACTCCAGGGCAGGCCCCGTGCCCAGGAGTAGTCGCCCAACCCAAAAGAACTCTATGTTTTTGTTTTGGGTGGGCTTTTTGTTTGTTTTGTTTTGGCATTATTTTGTCTTATTGTTTTGTTTGTTTTCTGTTGTTTGTTTGTTTTGAGCAAGAGGAAGAGAGAGAATATGACCATGATGTTGGGTGGGTAGGGAGGTGGGGAGGAACTGGAGGAGATGGAGAGAGGAAACATGATTACAATATATTGCATGTAAAAAGCTTTAAATTAAAAAAAATATTGCTCTCAGCCTTCCAGGGAGCTGTCAGTATCATTCCTCTTTCAAAAAATTTTTTTCCCTGTATCACACAATGTCTTAAGATGGCACTCACTATCTTTCTTGTCTGAAATGACCTTTCCTACATGTTTTGTTTTTGATTGTGTTCTACCTTTGAGAGGAGTCAAATTACTTACCTCAAAGGCTATAACCAGAGTCACAGTCTGACTCAGCAGCAGCACACTGGGACCCTCAAGGAGCAAAGGAGTCCTTATTTGCCTTAGTTCTGTGTGAGCCAGGTGCTGGTGGGTAGTGAGTGGAAGTGACTGCGCACACTGCAAGCAGATCCTTCCTTCACTGGTGCAAACTGCAGTACTCCACACAGCAAACTCTCAGGGCATACCAGTGGACTGTGGTTTAAGCCACAAACCTTGTGAGATACGCAGATTCTTACAGCTCCGGGGTACCTTGGAGGACGGGGACTAGGGAGAGATCTGGCTTCTTCAGAATTCTTACACATACTAAAGTTAGCATGTCCAAACCATTACTAGACGATACTTTATAGACGCTGAGGAGAGACTGACTCATTGTGCATTTAATAAAAATGTGGTTATTTAACCATGCCAAAACACTTGGGCTAGGCGCTCCACTGGTTGATAAAATCCTAAAACAAAGCCTGTGTCGAGGCAAAATGGAAGCAAGGGCCAAGGACTCAAAGCTGCCATGTTTATCACAGCTCCATCTGCAATCGTTTGCGCCACTCCCAGTGACAAGCAACAAAAACAAACACTCCCTGATGCTACACAGGATGATTCTAGACTCCCTGTGCTGTGCTATGGGCCAGGCTATGGAGGTGTGAGTGTAATCCCGGCAGACAATACTCTTTAGTTTACGGTGACGTCATGCTATCAGTCTTTTGTCACTGGTTAGATGCTTCAGTCTTTTAACTAGTATTTATCCTGGCCCTGCTTTGTGGAATACTATCCTTAACTGTGGTGACGTTACGTCAACTATTCTAAGGCACCGCCTTTCCATTCAAATCGTCAGCAGCGTCATGGAGAAATCTCCTCTGGATGTGCAATTGTGCCATCAGGAGTAAAGGGCAGCTGTTGTCAACCCAAACAAACCCTAACCCACTTTTTCTGGGCTTCAGGAGGCTTCCTGGAGGCACTGCTGTGTTGACTGAGGCTGGTTCATCAGGGTAAAGATGCAGGAAGACCTGGACTGGAAATGGAGTAACCAGACAAGTATTAGGAACTGTGGTTCTGTGGGCTTAGGCCTATGGTGGTGGTATGAGGGGACAGCAAGAGTGCCACTCTTGGCTGGAAGGTGTTTAGTCTGGATGGCACGTGTG